>CM038607.1:110180-153240 GCA_021533255.1 Ceriops tagal
TTTTTTTTTTTTTTTTTTGGGTGTAGACGGAGGCTGACATATGGAAAAGAAATTGCCAATTCCGTCCCGAGAAATAGAACGGTGGGGTTTTCATTGGTCACGAGAAGAGATTGGGTGGGGGGAGAAGTTTCGATGATCGCTTCATATTTCTGAGAGACTGTTTACAACTATGAACGGTTGGGGTATGACCGTTGAGAACTAAGCAGTCCAGAGACATATATATTTGGTCATTCCAACTTGCTCCGTAGGGTATGGGATAATATGCCCATCGGACGAAATCCAAAAACAAGGGGTCGAGTTGAGTGAGGTGACAATGTTGTATTCTTCTTTTGTTTTTGGTTTTATTTTATTTTATTTTATTGTGCCTCTTAATTATTTTCCCTCGTACCTGCATTACTATAAAGAGTAACGAGGATCGGACCACGCGCTCGGGTTTACTTGACCAAATGTGGGAACGTGTGCGTTATATACTGACATATGTGTGAATGTCTCAGACACCTTGACAGGGATTTGAACTCATATTGTCGCATGGAACCAACGACATTTTACCACCGTACCACAAATTCGGGTGGTGGCGAGTGTGTGCCTGACTCATAAACTACAAAAATGAATACAGTAATCCAACAACATTTAACGGGCTGGAATGGCTTGAACGCCATAGCCCTCGCTGAAACATAGGCTGCAGATTTCACGCCCATATCGCATATTTACTTGCTTGTACGGCTCACATTCCAGGGCAACAAATTGCAAAAAGCAAAGCAATTACAGCACAGTGCAAAGGAGTAGGATGGCCAACGCTGTGGATCATAAAAAATGAATGACTCACTCAATAATGGACCAACAGTATCACTTCAGGTTCACAATCATCATGATCAACCTAACCTCTCCAACCTTCAAATAAGTGGCTAATCCTGACCCAAACACCAGCCCAGTTCTTTTTGGCACTTGGGCAAGCAAGAGACCCATCAATGGTTATTAATCCCTAAACAAGGCAGTAAATATAATAACACTGCGGAGTCCATATACACCTCACTTATTAAGCTGCAGATTTATACCTACACAGAACCTTGCACCTTAAAATCTTGTCACGGACATAAAAACCTGGCGTCACCATGATCTTAACCCGGATTGAACCACACGACCTCTGCTTATCCATGAACATATCTTCCATGTAATGTGGATCAAAGCTCCTATTATCTTCAACCCTCAGAATCCCCAGCGGTGGGTTGAACGAAAAGGCAAGCAAGTGAAGCAACCATATACACTTGGCAGCAACGAAGAAAGCTTGGAGAAGTTGTTCAGGCCATGGTCTAGTCCAATTCATTGTTGTAATAATGCAGCTCATCTTCTGATCACAAAACTTACTGAACTCGTCGCTGTAATATTTAGTACCCTTCCTCAGAACTTCATTCCAGCTCAGATTCCTCAATGCGACAAATGATGAAAACTGTGCCTGGCGATCTTGTTGAGGATCTAAATGCTTCGGTGAGCCATTCTGTTGAAATACGCAGTTCTCAAAATCTTGGTAGAGCGATTGGTTTATTATGGCTTCCAAATGGTACAATACTGCCTTTGAATGCTTTGAGTTGAGAGGAAGTTTTTGTGGTTGAAGAAACAAATTCAAGCTGTTCATAAGAGCACCATCTGTTTCCTCAATCTGTCCTAACAAGTTCTTGCAGAATTGTTTAACTGACAATCTTGCTTCTGACACCACCTGCAGGAAACCTTCCACCATTACCTCTTCGCTTACTGGCATAACGTTTTCTCCATTTCCGTTAATGTCTTTACCTCTCTTAGGAAAGCTCCCAAGCTTCTCAATGAGTTGTGAATCCCCCCTTCCTTGTGTTGCTTGCCTTAAAGCTTTCTTCAACTCTTCACAGTAACCTTCCAAGTAATCAAGCTTCTGTCTTAGCTCCCCCATTAAAGATTTCATCCCAGCCACCTCCATTAAGGCTGCATCTCTATTCTTGTTTGCTTCTGTTAACTCTCTCTTCAATGTTTCAACTGACAGTATACCCAGGTCCTTGAGAACCTGTGAAACCTCCTCAGATTCTGTTCTGTTTGGTGAAACCTCATTCTTCTGCTTCTTCTTCAACTTTGGAAACAACCATGATATCATTCCCTTATTTTTCGGTTGTGATTGAATAGATAAGTGGGAATCTGTCAAAGGGACAACACTGTTAGAATTCTTTTTATCCCTGCTCCTATTTTCAGATTCGGAGGTAATGGTAGCCGGCCTGCATCTGTTGCAGGAAGTTACAGGCTTGAAGTCAGCCAAGCTGTTTCTCCTACTAGACTTGAAGGATTCTTCTCCCGGTGACAGGTGTAGCACAGCAATGTTGTTTTTTTGATCTTCGGCTGCACAATTGTGAAACTCCAAGTTGGCCAAACTACAAGGAATTCCTCGCATTGATGATGCATACTCTTTCTTATAATCCGATAGCACAGTTTCACAGCCAATTCCTCCTTCTATCCCGCAATCATCCCCAGTTTCTGATAATGTCCTCGATCTCGTTAGGATCTGATTGTGCCCTGCCAATGGTTCATCCTCATAACTCTGTCATATTACAGGAAAACTCGGGTAAGATTTTCCGTATGCTACCAATTGCTTTACTATTAATATTCAGTGACCTAGCTTAAAAAACTTTAATTGGGTTAACTAAGAGAGTCAAATAATGTCTATGTAGAAGTTAACCGGGTTTTGATTGACCAAGTATATGGAAAGCATGAGGACCCCACCTGTAGGCTACAATTAAGCAGCAGTTATGCAAACACAGGAGCAAGAAAATCTTTGATCATGGATTTAACAAGGAAGAAAACAAAGCAAAAAAAAGAAAGTGGGCTTGCAATTTTAAATCTGAATACTCAAACATAAGAAAAGATGTTAAGGATGAAACTGAAGAACGCTTAATCCACACGAAGTACCAGACTTCAACTTTTATATTACTACTTGGTAGCAACTTGGCAAACTCTACTAGCGAACTCGTTAAGAACTACACTACGTATGGTGCATATAGTATCTCCACAAAAAGGAAAGCTAGTAGCTTTGTTGATCTACTTATGAGCCACGAAAACTTGCAGAAGAAGCGGAACATAGCCAGCACACAGTAGAGTAACAGCGAAGAAAGCTTTTTTCTTGCATTTATTTATTTGTTTATTTGGAAGAAACTCAATACTCAATTCGAAGATTGAAGGAAAAAAAAAAAAGATTTAAAGCTTTAGAATATTGGGAATTAAGGAAAATCGTATGGAAAGAATCAAGTAGAAGAGAGGCAGAAACTCACCGGTGTGAAAACAGGGTAATCATGAGCAGAGTATTGAAAAACAGGGCGTGAAGCAGGGGAGGAAACAGAAGGGAATCTGATATTGGCAGGGCTGTTTCCTTGGGTTAAAGCAGCATGGAGGGCTCTAAGCTCCACTGCTTTGGCAATGGCAGCCTGTATCTCTTGTCTGCTGCCTTCACTGATGCTTTCGTTGCCATCGTTCTTGGCGTTGCTGTAATTGTTTTTGTGGTTTAGAAAGATTGGGGTAGCAGTAGCAGCCATAGGAAGCAGAGACAAAGAAAAGAAAGGTAGAAGATATGCACCCAGAGAAGACGACAAACAAACCATATACAAGCGGGGGAATTTTGTGAAGATGGAAAGACAACAGAATGGATTAGAGGAGCAAGGACTGGATTTTTATTTTTACTGGTTGGATTTGATTTGTAGATGTATGTTGTGGATGATATCCAGAGAGAGAGAGAGAGAGAGAGAGAGAGTATCTGGTAAAGCCAAATGAGAGCTTCTGTCTCCGTTCATTATCGATTAATAGGAAGGCAAGCATGTGAAGGGAAAAGATGGGGGGAGAGAGAGAGAGACAGAGAGAGACAGAGAGAGGAGTTTTTAGCAGTTTTCACTGTGGAACCCAATTAAAAAAAAAAAACCTTCATAAAAAAAATGAAAAAAAAATGTACACTTACTTTTTCTTTTTTTTTTTCCATTCTCACTATCATCATATTCTACTCGACTCCTTTCTACTTAAAAATCGCCCACATCACATATGAGTAAGCTTGATGACAGCACCACCATTGCATTGCAAGGTAACAGTCATTCTATTGTACTTGCCTTAGTGATCCTCGTAACCTTTATTTTCAGGACAGGGAGAACGAATAAAGAATGAGGGCATGGCAGAATAGTCCCCACAGAAGAAGCAAAGAAATGCCAACAATGTATGGCGGTGTCACTCTGAACGAGATTCCCTTAGTACTAATAATACATCACATGATAATTGACAAGACAATTCCACCTCCAGTGTGTACCACTTGTAGTCTTATAAATTATACTAATTGATAATTTGTTATTTGACTCTAATACTGCTAAAAATTAAAAAGCGTTGGTGCTAATCATGCTAGTGAGGTGTCTGTTATGGGAGGGAACATACCCACTCCACTTTGGTTAAAATTATATTCTTGGTTTTTAGTACGTGCAGTTAATGGAAATCGATAGCAGATTGCCATAAAACTAATGTGAAATCGTTGGTCTGATTTTCCAGGATAAGCTGGCCTGCTTCTGTTGTCTTGGAAGAATGTCTCCTAAAGCGTTGCTTTATGGGAAGCACCTGGGTTGCATTGTTGTCCTGTGTTTGCACTCCGAGGCTAAAATGAAAATGAAAGCAAAACCGTAGGCGCTGGAGGGACGAGTGACGGTGGTAAATGGTGATTTTGGAGTTGAGAGTTTGCTGAGCTGTTCTGGGGGCAGCTAATTGGCCGAAAGAGTGGCGGGGTCGATGTGGGGTGGGGGACAGAATTATCCATTACCTTCCAATGCACTTCATTGTCTTCTTTTATTTTTCTCTTTACTTTTCCTTAAAACAGTGAATCATGTGAAGAAGACACATGCAGTGCTCCTCTGGGGACCAAAAATCCAAAATTGAGGTGCCTCTTTGTCTTTCTCTGTCTCTATTATTAATAGAAAATTCACATCAGATTAAGAAACCCACCGCCCGCACACACACGCACACGAGTATTTCCATTTCCATTCCCATTCTTAGCCTAAGTTCCATCAAACACCAAGGACTTCCGAGAAATATACACCCTTGTCTGAGAACATCTTATTCAAATAACTCGGCACCCTTCCTTATTTGTGGCTCCTTACACGCCTTTCGCATTGCATACATTATTGCTTGTGTTCTTATTCTCAATCAGTCAAAACAATTTTGTTATCATTTTTGACATTCACGTGCATAGTTGTCAGAGTAAATTCCGTAGTTTCATCGATCCCATTAACGATGGTTCCCTTTCTAATGGTTCTATAAAATCCAAAAAAAAAAAAAAAATTCTCTTTTCAAGGCGTCTTCTGCGATAATTATTCCATTTGCAAAGAGTTCAACGTTGATCCTACCTTCTAAGGTGCAATTGAAGAATTCCAGCACTCAGCACCCAGCACCTGTAATGTCGTCCATATGGACTAAAATGAAAAAAGTTACCATAGTTTTGGACAAAAAGTAAAAGAATCTAAAAGTTTGCGTCTCTTTTAGAGAGAGAGAGAGAGAGAGAGAGATATAAAGGCTTTTTCCTGATCAAGCCTCGAGTCAAGACAGACTTTTCCTTCTCCCTCGCCGCTTTTCATTTTCCATCTCCTTCTGTTGGTTGTTTATTGAGATAAAGAGACATGGAATTCCACGTAGGACTGCGGAAATGCTTGATAAAGACGGAGAAGTAAACTAGTTTTGGTTAGAAAATTGAGAAAGATATGATTTGTTTATTGACCCGTTAACTTTTGGTGAGCCAACCCAGATCCGACTCCCTTCCCTCTCCATCTCCAAAAGGCTGACGTTGGGCTCGAATTCGACCGTCGAACTTCCCCCATGCTAGAAAGTATTAATGGAAATTTACTTGGTTTAATTTAATGAAACCGCCACCTTGTGTAGATAAATAAAATAAACTAAAATCAACAACCCTCCCGGAGTCCCCTCTGCGAGGGATGCTTTTCGCTCGTTTTGTCCATTAGTATTTGGTCACAACCCAGAAAAAACCCCTGTTCCCACACCACAAACCCAGCTGAGACCTCTGAAACCCTTGTACTCGGATTGACCTTGCATCCATATATTTTCTTTTCCCTATTCGCCTTGCCAAAAAAAAAAAAAAATATATTGTTTATCTGATCTTCGGTCGGTTAACGAAGTTGTATCTTTGTCTCATCTATGTGTGCGCGCGCCCGGCATTATGCACAACTTCGAGAAAAGAAAGCTTTAATTTTAACGCCGGCATTATCACGGTAGTCCGGTCGGTGCCTTACATTTCTAAAGCAAAGTAAACCGTTCAGAGAGGAGAACATGAGAAGACGGTCGCTTGCATTAATTTTCTCTACTGCTGCTGCTGCTGCTGCTGCTAACGCTTGGATCAGGACGGACGGAAACTGGTGACAAATGGGTCCCGCTGGGCCTCAGGGTCTGAATCCCTCAAGCCCAAGACAAGGAGTTAACACGCGATTATGGTTCATATGCTAATAAAAGAAGTAAGCGTTTTGAATATCATCTCCTTTATCGTATATACATACATATACATACATACATACATATATATATATACGGATAAACTAAATGATCATTTTTTCGGACTAAAAAAAAAAAAAAAACAAAAGGCGCGTTAGTCTTTCACTCGGTGGTTCCCACCCCGGCCTCTTGTATGCACGCCCGTGTGGCTTGTGATCGATTCGAGAAAAAAAAAAAAGAAAAGAACGAAGCTCCTCCGTTTTTCCTCTTTTTTTTTTTCTAAAAAAATTGTATTTACCAGTAGAGGTTTTTGGACTACTAGAAAGAAATCACACCCGTCCATTATCATTTTCGTAATAGACACCGAATTACAACAATCAGGACTTCTGCTTCTTGATTATCATTTCCAATCTCACAAAAGTGCTGCACTCGCTCACAGAATAGATAACAAAAAACCCAGCTACGAAAAGACATTTGAGCATCTCAAGAACCAACCATCCGACTGGAAAATGAAATGAACCATAAAAAATGTCGCAGCTGAATGCATTAAACTTTCCGTACAAAAATTAGATACGGCCGCTCATGATAAACGGCGCACATGCCTTAAGATAAAAAGTCTGCGTACTTGCATGAAAATGCCTTACTTTTAAGAAAATGAATATGTGCCATTTTCACGAGGTTGGATGCAGGCAGACATATCTTCTACACAAAAAGTCGCAGGCCTTAATAAACCCCCTGCAAACCAAACGATCTAGTGTCAACTAGAGAAAAATACAGTGAGGTGATTGAGTCATTGCCCATTGCCCAGTTGGGACGAGAATCTTCTTGTACTTTGGGCTGGAAGACGTTCTTCAGATTACAACATTAACCTGCAGCCGGAAGACAACCGTTTATTTCACCGTGTACAGAACAAAGTAACGCCCAAGTTGAAGGAAACTGTCGGTCAAAGCCTGTGCACCGTGGGCTGAACACTTCATCTGTCATGTTGAGTCCTTCAGAACATAGGCTGCCAGTGTAGATAGTTTTTGCAGTCATTACTTCACTGCTTTAGACACAAGCATGCTCTAATTCGCTTGAAGAATACAGAAAATCGGCCTTTAAAGGAAGTTCCTCAAGAGATTTGCTTTGCTTTAGATTGGATGCTTCTTTTGGGACACCACCAGCAAAGACGAGTGCTAAAACAATTGTTCAAAATGTTAAGAATTTGTGTGTGAAGACAATGAGAAAAGATGCCAATTGCTAATAACGGGATGAGAATATGAGATTTGCCCTATGTGTTGCTTCATGCAGACATGCTAAATGGTGAAACATGGGCCAGAACTCACAAATAGATTCAAGGTAGGGCTGCTTAAAACTGGATTAAAAAATGTTACTTGTAAGAGGTCCAAGAAAGACGCTCGTTATCCACAATGCACAATGACTATCAAAGAAAACCCGGCAACACCATATACCTTTGTTCCAGCAATGATGATGCCATTTATGGGATGCACAGCACATGCGGTAACTCCTTCAGACAATGGAACAAACCTATTTCCCTTCTTTTTGCTGTTTGTCACAGAATGCATCTCCACATCCTCCCTAAATCAAGATAAAAAGAGGAATGAATGAATTCCAGCAAACCAGAGGATTCTGTTTTTCTTTTTTTTCTTTTTCCTTCTTTGCCTGGGCACTTTAGAAAGACAACAAAAACAGAATTGGCCAACATCCTCACATTCTTAGTTGTACAGGAAGATGCCCAGAAATATTCTCACAGATGAGGACAGGAAAGATCAGAACATTAATATCATTCTCTGAAGAATTTGATGGCAGTCATTTACCTGTAATCTACGTGGCAGGGAGAGCTAGGGTCAGGATAGAAATCTAAAAGATGAATGCCATTATTCGAAGATGATCCAATCACATAGATCTGCATAAAAAGATATTCCACTTAAATTTTACAAAACAGAAACTAAAAGAGTCAAGATGATGACCTAAAGAGCTTGAAATCAGGTTTGGGAGGTTGAATAAATCAAGATTGCAAAAGATGAGGTAAACAAAATGCAATCATGCTAATCTTATCCTTCCATAGAAGTTGGCAAAAACTAAAGAGCCATCGAGACAAAATATTGAATGGCGGATTAAAAATCTCCAACTGGGCAAATAAATGGTCCAAAAGTGCAAAAACAGGATATTTTGCCTCGTCACAATAAAGTTCCTTCATTTGTTCATAATTTGCAACTGCCAACATGCATCTGCCCTCATCTCAGCCATCTCATAAAGTTGTATGGTGCCTTTGTTGATCAAGCATTAGAGTATCCAATTCAATAGGATATAGCACCCTAATGGAATGTTAGATTTTGATACAGTGAACTCCATTGTAACAAGGTAAAATAGTGATTCAGACATCTTACAGAGCAAGCTGGTAGCCATGATGGTTTTCTCAAGGACAACGGATTGGCAGAAATGTTGGAAGCATCCCTAATCACCCAAACCAACAGGTATAAACAAAATCAGAATGTTTATCAGTGCTACCTTTTAATAAATAGTGCAATTTCAGTTGTATCAGATTTACTTACAGCCAGGCTGGGGGAGGGCAATGAACATGTGTAACTTCAAAATTATAAATATCAAAAACGCCAGACCTGAATTAAATGATGAGAGAAAAAGACTATTAGATAGAAAAACACTGTGATCTTAAATGTGATGCAACGATAATGAAAGTAAATGGCACATGGCAGTCATCAATGGTCTGGAGAGAATAACACCCTCAGAGAAACAAAGGGAAGCTTCACTCATCTTTTGCTTTATAAACAATCAAGCAAAAAGTAAAAATCTCCCTCGTGTATCAAGTATAAAGTGCAGTTGGCATTAAATAGAAAAAGTACTATTACTTCCTAATCTACCAACTATCATCAAACAGAACATCAAGTGATGTGGAAGGAGTGAGCAAAGTCAATGGAGTGCACTTCCTAGTACATCGGGATTTTGCTTTTGGAAATAGAACAGTGCTTCAAATCTTGACCTACCAGCCATCATCAAGATGGAAAGCCAACTGATACGGAGAAGAGGGATCAAAATCAATGGAGTGCACTTCCTTGGAGACAATATTGGATTGTGCCTATATGACAAAGTCAAGAAGTGGCTCATTATGCACTTAGTACCATAGAAAGATATCTGGGAAGAGTGGAAATCGTACAATCATAAGTACCTTTAGAGAGCCAATTTTCTCTAACATTGATGCTAATTTCCAAGAAGCTACAGGTGGATAGCACAACTAGTTGGAAGGAAATTCAAAACATGTACAATAAGGAGATATGTTATTGAACCCAGGACACAATCTATAAGTACAAATATGAAAACAGATGTCTTTCTTAGGTAGACATAATTCCTGAAGAGTTATTGAACATTCAAATGAATATTAATAATGTGCATACTAAATAAATACATAATCTTTTACCTCTTTATGGCATTGAAAAGCAGAAGATGCTCGTCCTCCACGGAGATCCCACATGAAAATTACTCCATGCCTACCCGCCCCAAAAATCAACTGCAGTAAAGCTATTTTTGCATAAGTCCACCAGTCCCACGGGAGGTGCCAGAGACAACAAAAATTTTTGCATCTCATGGTGGTAGAAACCACACAAATTCAACTGCACAAATATCAGAATGAACAATAGGTTCTGGATAGCATTATGATTCCCTTACTTAATTGCTACAGTTTCCTCATTTCATTATTTCATGTGAGGAAACCTCCAGGTCTTTGAAATAATCCACTGATATGAAGGTATTGAGGACTCCATTCAAAAAGACATTAAAAAAAAATGTGTATGTTAAGGCATTTCAAATTGACAACACTAAGAGAAATTTAAGGAGGAAAAAAGTTGGCTAAAGATTCATATCTTCCAAAAAAAATAATTACAGTTGCCAATATAATGCCACGTTTAACTTATAACCCAACCTGATTTTCCACATTTAACTGGACTCTGTTAATTGTGCTATGTTGACTAGTTGAAAGCTCAAGACATGGCAAGATGCTCATTCTTCTATCCCAGACATTGACTACTCCATTTGTATCAGAAGCAATCAACCTATCATCAAAAAGCGTAAGAGAGAGCAGCTCAAAATGTACTCAATAGAACTATTGACCGCCAATGCTGCACCAGAGCAAGTATCACAAACCAGAATTTGAATCATGAAGCAATGCAAATAGAACAACCTACAAAGTATTTTCTCTTTGAAATTATGTGATCACCACTCATTATCCTAAGTTGATTTTCTCTCAATGTTTCATTTATGTGTCATATATTTTAATCTTTGGTTCTTCTGATAAGAAATTAATCACTTTACTGACCTTGATTCATCAATTGTTGTAAAAGCTATATCACATAGACCTTTATGAATGTCAAACCCATGAACAGGTGCAGTACGCCTTGCTCTCAACACCTGCACTGGCAACAATGAAATGTATCTGTTCAACAATGGAAATCTAGAGATTTACATTGGCAAATAAGCAAAATCAATCAAAACTTCATTTATAAGTTCAGTTACAGTGGCAAAAGATAACATTAAAAGAGTTCACAAATTCCTATTCTAACAAACCAAATAATTTGTGAAACCTTCATATAACTACCTTTTCTGTTATGCTAGAATGAAAGAAAGGACTAGAATGGCAAGGAATGAAGAGTCATAATCAGGGGGACGTTTTAAGTTCTTGTTTACATATGTGAAATAATAATTGGAATAAATTACTTCCAACAAGAAACATAATCTGAGGTCAAAACGCCACTTACTTCCACAGGCTCAGTAGAAATATAGCTTATGTTAAAGATCTTTACTTCACTACTTCTCATCGATGTACAAGCAACCTGGAGAAGAGAACTGAAAAAGTTAATTACGCATTGCAATACAGATTTATTAATTGAAAAAATATAAAAAGCTCACACGAATGAGTGATCCAACAAACAGCCATATTCATTGTTCTTTATATTGTTTATCCAATTTTGAAAGTCTTCAAGTGCTAACTACAATTCAGAGGACCTGCTCAGGTATATTGATGACTGAATAACAGCAAGTTTATATGCCAAACCTCATCCTGGTTAGCGGGGTTCCAACCAACAGCATCCAGTTGTTGATGCAAGGGAAGGTGCATTACATACATACTTTCATCTTTCTCTGAACCTAATTAAAAAGGGGGAAAAAAAATAGAAAAAAGAATCCTCAAATGAAGCAATTAAGAAATAAGTTATCCCAATGTCGAAGAGAGAGAGAGAGAGAGAGAGGGCTACCCCATTGACCTTGGTTGTAGCTCAAAGTACTCACATGGCGAAGGGTCATTAATATGGCAGTAAAGAGATTCAAAGTCATGAACGGTTAGGCATCCTGATTTTGTGACTGATACCAAGTAGATGCCCTGGAAAACATTCACACGTATGAAAAAATGGGGATGAGAAGGTGAGAGACGAAAGGTAGAACAAGAATGATGAGGACGATGTTAAGGAGACTTGAAAAATCGTGTGGAAACAGGGGAACATATTTTACCTTGCTGTCAAATTGCAGGGAAGAGACGCCTTGTCTAGCAAAACGATTTGAAGGTTAAAAGAAGAAGAAGAAGAAGAAGAAGAAGAAGAAGAAGAAGAAGAGGGGTTGGGGGAGGGGTTAAAACAGAGGGAGTTAGGAATATAAAAGCGATGAAATTTTATTTTTTGAGTCCATCAGCAGCAGGAGGAGTGCAAAGCAAAGCTGAGGCTACATGAAATGGAAGAAAATGGTACGCTGTGGCATTGGGTGCCATGAGCGCTAACAGAAATAAAGCATGCCGGATTAATACTAGATTTGTTCAGCAAACAAAATGTTTTTTTAAATAAAAATAAATTTTTTTAAAAAGAGAGAGAGAGAGAGAGAGAGAGAGAGAGAGAGAGAGAGAGAGAGATAGAGAGAAAGAGAGTCGGGGTGGGGCGGAGGGGGCGGGGGAGGGTTGCGGGGTGGAGGCACCAATAATAGAAAACGACAGTCAATTGTCTATGAGGTGATAAAATTGAGAGAAGGAAGGAAGAAAGGCAAAAGGAATAAAACAAAAAAAAAAAAAAAATCACTGTTAGATTATTAGCAGCAGCAGCAGAAGAAGAAGAAGAAGAAGACTGACTTTGTAACTGAAGGAGTGCTGGGGTCCACATTTGCAAGGCTATCAATCCAATTAATCTGCCCTCCCAAAAGAAATAACGATCAACTCCTCACTCGACAAATGCCGAGTTTTTTCTTTTCTTTTCTTTTCTTTTCTTTTCTTTTCTTTTTTCCAAGAGAGAAAGAATTAAAAAAAAAAAAAAAAAAAGGAGGAGGAGGAGGAGGAAGTAAGAAGTTAGTTGGGGGAGAGGTGAGTGGTTTACATGAGTGGGACACGGAACTCCTCCATGCAGATGATATTGATGCGGAAATGCTCCAATCTTTCAAGAAAAAGAAAACAAAACGAAATAATAATAATAATCATCATCATAAGGAGGAGGCAGATCTATATAAATAATAGATAGATAAGGGGAACGCGGAGGGGGAGGGGCGTGCCTGAGAATAGGAATGCAAGAGGTAAGTAGAAGAGAGGTGGTGGCAGTACCGAGGATCCACCCTCCCATTTAATTCAATTGAGGTCCTCTTCCACTTCTCTCTTCCTCTTCCTCCTCCTCCTCCTCCTCCTCCTCCTCCCCCTCCACCTCCACCTCCAGCACCACGCCCTCTTCTCCATTCAATTCGACCCAAAAAAATAATAACAATAAATAAATAAACAAATAAAAGAAATCGTATTAGAATGGATGCAGGCACGCAGTCCGTCAGAGCAACGATAGAATTTGAAGTCAGGAAGGAATGAAACCAAGGGATAGAAGATTTTACCCGACCACTCCCCCCCCCAACCCCACAACACTTTACCCTTACCTGCTACTGCTCTGACTTGGACTAGGCGACGCCTTCAGTTTCCGTGGGACTGCTTTGAGGTATTTCTCCATTTTTTTTTTATTTTTTATATTTATTTTGCTCGCTCTCTTTCCCTCTTCCTCTAGCATTCCATGCGATGCAATGCGACGCTGACTTTCATTTTCGTATCCTTGTAGTGGTTTTTCATTCCAAAGCAAATCAATTTATTTACAAATTTTAAAATTGGAGAAGAAGAAAAAAAAAGGGGGGGGGGGGGCGCGGGGGGGTGCGGCTGTGGGGGAATTTTGGTTTCGTTTCTTTTCGCTTCCCGCCCACCGCCCTCCGGCTAAATGTTGACATGCGCGACATGTTCACTTTTTAAGCTTTAGACCCCTGCCGGGCCTACCCACTCCGTCCAGGCTGCCTCCGGCCCATTGACTTGGTCCATTTACTTGCATAGAATAATTGAATCATCACATCATCACATACGCCGGCACAAGACAACATTTGCCCATCGGCCCCATCGCCCGCATGGCAGCAGCATGGATTGAGTCAAACATTCCGACATCGAGTTAAATTGATAATTATTTTCATAGACAAACTTGAATCTTATCAATACGACGACATATATCTTCCATTCCATTCCATCCCAAAGTATTATTACATTATTCTGAATTCTCTCGATCAAGCTATGTGCTGACTGTGAGTTGTGAGCAACGCTCGCAGAGACTCACCACATAGTGAATGCCTACCTTGAATTTGGTTACGTCCGTATATACAACAATAATTGGCACCACACGCTAATATTATTCATACCCAGTTGTTGGGCAGTGAAAAATCGTGGAATCTAAAGGATATTTCCCCAGCTGTGTCTCTCCCAAGCCTCAGCTCTGCCTCGCCGCCACTCGTTACGGCTCCACTCTCGTTTGCAATTTCAGGTCGAAAAGGCACTACTTGATTCTCCTTTGGATGGTGTTCCAATTGTATTTCGAGAGGCATCGGCATCATGGGCGGCGGAGGGACTGGCGCAGACCTAACCCTGCCACTGCCTGAGCTTGGAGAAGCCCATGTTCTGTCCCATAAGAAAACGTGCATTAGGATTGGCACCTTAGCATGTCGATGCAACGAAAGTTTCTGGCTCAGCGAAACAGTGTCAAAACATCTAACTGCTCCTGTCGATGACACCATCCAAGGAAGGACCTTCTGGTTTGAGACCCTTGAGAGCACTAGTAACTTCGATGCACTCGTTGCTTCCTTGTATAGATTGCTGAGACTTGACCTTGTTGATGGTGCGTTATCTTCACCAATGACCGACGAAATGTAGATGAATCCCTATATATCCATGCAATGCAAAGGAATGATAACTAATTAAGCAAATCAACGATTGAATGTCCAATAATAATAATAATAATAACAATATCGCTAAGTCTGCCTCAACAATTAAATAGGATACCGTATACCTCTTCTGTCCGGCTAATGGCAAATCCAAGCTTTGAATCCCCTTCCTTTATTTTCATTTCAATGGCGAATTCCCCGCATAGAGGTGCATACCAGAGCCGCACAGTTCTTACAACACCTATGTCAACCCCATGATAGTCTTCAAATCCGTACAAGCTCGCGTGTGCCAGACTCGACAGGTCAGATAATGACCCAGCATTGACAGTTGAAGAGGCCGTCTCCCCTGATATCTGTTCCCCAAAAACAAGAAAAACATCCATTACAACAACCACAAGCCAAGTTGCAGACCCCCTTGAATTACTAAAAGATAACTCTCCGTCTTGCTATGGGTACCAGCTTAATTCGTTGTCTCCACAAGTTACCTTTGTAAGCAGGGACTCGGTCTGAATGTTCATGAAAACAACAGGGACCCCAGAGGCCTGAGATGCATTAAGCCATGCATTTGCCCTGGCAAGGGTGTCCTCCAAGTCATTGTACCGAGAGGCAACTCGATCTGAAGCTTTTGGAAGGAAAACTATAGAAAGAAAGCAGCTTGAATTGGAGACGTATAGCTCCTCCTGCATCTTCCGCCCCCACGGATAGGAGACATATCCGTCTTGCAACTTAGCACTTGTTAATGCACCAACAATCCTGGAACTTCGGGAAGCTGGAAGATATGATGAATTTATTGGCATCAGTATAGAAAGAAACATAACAAGAAGAATTAGTTTTCAAGGATATTTCACCAAGTCAGTGTAAAATGCAGAAGATCCATTATATTTATAGCCGCCTAAGATTCTATTGTCTAGCATTATATGCCTTGCTCATCCAGGTAATTTTGACTTGACAATTGTTTATTAGAGCTACTGTAAAATTTCCTTGGTAAGCATTCTCACGGCCGAGGATATATAAGCAAGTACCGAAGTAACAAAGAACCTTAAGGAATGAACCTATTGGCTGGAATAATGTTCTAAGTGTTCAACAGTATGGTCCAAAATGAGACCCAACAAAACGGATTTAAAAGGCAAACCAAAGTTTCCACTAGCAGACTTCGCACTGGTGGTCGTAATCCAAGATTTTCAACGCCCAGTCTTACAAAAGCATATCAAGATCATCATTTTGTTGGGAACATTAGGGTCACGTTGCAAGGAGGGCATCGGCTTGTACAAGGAATCAAAGGATCATAGTTATTTGACAATTTGTAAGCCAGCCCAACAGCCGCATTTTAAGTCATTCCGCATCCCAGTGGTCCAAGTGGAGATATATACAGAGTCTCCATCACACCTAATTAAACTTTTTTCCACTATAATGACTTTTCAAATTGAAACAAATAATTCCAATTTCTAGAAGCCATTATTCTCAATGAATTCTCGGAAGTTAAAAAAAATGGCAAAATGGTCAGCAATGGCAAATTCCCCACCACCAAATTGGGCCCAACTTGAGTCAACTGTTACGGCTCAACGTCGAAAAATCTAAATGACAAAGTGAGAAATATCTATTTTTATAGTGTGTGCGTGTGTTTGCGTAAATTAAAGATGAACAGCTCAAAAAAGATTAAATTCGTAAATTTTCATTTTATCTTGGTTAATCAATTAAACGATGTTGTGAAACCTTGACTATTGATACAAATTGAATTTATTGTTTATGGCTGCTAAATGAGATAATTTTTTTTTTTAAGGAACTTAATTGCTAGACCTAACATAATATAAAATTTACGGCAATGAACAAAGGAAATGAATGTTCCTCCCCTCCTGCACATGCAATCATAGCTAATAGATAGAAAGAATGGAAAGGGGAACGGAATCCAAAGGGTTCAAAGTCAAACGATTTAATGTACCTTGCAAATCGAAGCAGTCGGCCTCAGAGCGGTCGGAAAACCCGACGGCGTAGTTAGGATCGGCGATGGACCTCAAAATGTAATGCTTTTTAGAGCCAGATTCCGGCACGATGCAGGCATGCAACTGGGCGAACTCATCCCGACCACGCCTGACCATGACGACGATGGAAGTCTCTTTGTCTTTAAAGGAAGTGTGAAGAATCCTCTGGACCCCGGCCTTGCCGTTCTTGAATGGAGCCTTGAAGGACTGTGGGAACGACCTGGATCCCATCCGGATTTCTTCAACTATGTCGCCGGTTTGGAGCATGTCTGCAGTCCACTCGTCGGCTTTGGAACTGCCTTTGATACAGTCAATGGATAGGACGGTAACGGATTTGGGGTCTCTGCTGGTAGGGGTTTCCGGTGGTGGGGTTCGGTCCATGGTCATTTTCTGAGCGCGAGCGAGGAAGGGCTTTCTGTTTCTGTTTTGGGGGTTTTTGAGAGGTGGTGCCACTATTGTGGCTGTGCTGACAATGATGGTATTACTAGTTGCAGTAGGGTCGTGATCTTTGTTGTCCAATTAACCAGAAGTGGACCGAGAAGCTCTCTCCTAATTCTGCTCTTTGATATATCGCGTATATTACAACTGGAAGAGCCGGCTTGGTGAGTTCCAAAGAGGCTCTTGGAACTTTCAGGGATTCAGGATTCCCGAACCCAGATTCCCCAGAGAGAGAGAGAGAGAGAGAGAGAGAGTTCAGAGGAAACAAATAAAAGACAGCTCAATACTTCCCTACATTTACAACGTTGTTGCAATGACAGCTTTTTTTTTGGGGGGCGGGGGAGTCAATCCATCGGAGAGTTTAAATTAAAGCTTCGAGTCTTTTTTTGTGTGTGTGTGTGTGTGTGTGTGTGAGGGAAGCAAGCTAAACTACCACGAAAATAATCAAAATATCTGATTTTGGAACTTTGTATTAATTTTCCTCGGAGAATCTTAGACTTTTTTTTGGTGGGGGGGGTGGGGGTTGGGGGTTGGGGGGATGTATTATTTGTATTTATTGATTAATTTGATTAATAATTGGAAACTTCTACCGCTGGACAGTCGTGGGTGGGGGCAATGTGAACACAAACTCAAGTCCTCGACACCGTCCTCCTATCCAAGTGAGAAAAGACTATTTCCGTTCTTGCTGAATGAAATGGTCAATCCGAGTTTCAGCCTAAATCCTGATTGACTGATAAAAATTTAATTAAGGGGCACTCCTCGTCAGCCAGGGAGGCCTAACCCTGGTCATTATATATCCCCCCAAGATCCCTTGGCGTAGTTCCAACAAGCAAACAATAAAATAAAATAATTTAGTCGAATAACAAGTGTCTCTACCCTGAAACGTCCACCCTGACGCGAGGCAGCTGGGTGAAATAACAAAAACCAGATGATATCATTCATGTTCAATCTATCCTAATGCATGATTTATAGCTTTCAACATTTATAGTTGGCATGAGAAACGTTACAAGGGAATCCAAACGCTTTGATAGCCGAAATATTCACTTAATTGTCAATTTTCCAGACAAATGAGATAAATCCCTTTTTTCCTTCTTGTTTTTGTTTTTTTTTTTTTTCTCATTGATTGCTAATCATGAGGCAAAAGACCGAGACTTTGAGAATGGGGGAGGGGGAGCTTCTTTTCTCGGTCGCCCTTTTGGTGGCCTTGTCTGCATCCGAGAAAATTCAATGCCAATGTGGACCAAAATTTCATACATTCATAAATAGTATGTTAATCATGTTTTACTTTACCATAATTGTTCCCCTCTAACAGAAAGGGTGAGGTCTCCGCTAATTAAAACCTTTCCGAGAAAGCCAAACTTTTCGTTACTTTTTACTTGTTTGGACAAATTGATTACTGATCATATGAGGCAGCTGGGTCTTAAGGAAGGCCAAGCCCCAAGAGGAAACAAAACTTAAAAATCAAAGCTCGGTAGAATCAAGCTAGGTAGGCCTTAGCCGCGCACCCCCACCGAATCTTGCAGAAGAAGCGGTCTAACACGGACAGACCATAAGTGGCTAACCAATCAGCCAACCGATTTCCTTCCTGAAAGACCATGTTTAAATTAATCTTTTCTTCTACAGTTCACTCTTTTCCCTATTGAGCAAGGTGTAATAGCTATCCATCCGACCATAAAATACCCGGCCCATTTATGACTTACCCTTTAAGGCACAGCTGCTAATTTGTGTTTTTTTTTTTTTTCTTTTGGTTGAAGAAAATATTAATTAACATTTAAGAATATCAAACAATCAAAGCGGGACTAGAATAGAATATATATATATATTTCATTGGCATTGCTCTTTTACAGTACACTTAGGTCATACGTTAAGTGGGGGGCGTATTGTATCATATCGCATCGGCCTTTGTTTGTGTATTGAAACTGGCCCATCTTTTGTTTGTCGGCTATACAGCCCATCATCGTAAAGTAGAGTTAATTTATATATATATATATTTTAAGTGAAATCCAATTTAAATTTTCTTTTTTATTATTATTTATTTATTTATTTTCCTTTCTTTCTTTGGGCCCAATATCAATAAGACCTTCACGTTACGAAGTTCAACTCCACTCTGCGCTCCGAAAAATAAAAAAAAAATAATAAAAAACGCGAACGAAAGTGCTAGTTCCCCGTTGCCAAGCGCTTCACTCCCAACACGGAACAATTATCACCTCGTCGTCGTCGTCGTCCGTCGTCGTCGTCGTCGTCCTCCTCCTCCTCCTCCTCATCCTGTTTTATGTCATAGAAAATGCTTGACTTACTAAAACTTTTGTCAATGTAAGCTGTAGATAAAATTCTACAAGCACGTGATAATAACCCTCATTCACGTTAACCACTCCTGCTTCATATGTGTATTATATTTGTAAGGGCACTTTTGTTTATATCTTGGAGCATTCATAAGTTCGAAGTCGAAACTTCACGCTTAAGAAATTCTAAATTTAAATTTTAATGCGTAAAACACAAAAAAGAAAAAAAAAATCCCTGATATTTAAGTGCCAAAGAAAATTTCCATTCCCGGATGGCCGGGAAGATCTTGAATAAATCACATTTAAAGGCTGACCCGGTTGAGGTCCAACAGAGAGAGAGAGAGAGAGAGACATCGCATGTATTTCCCCATGGCCGTCCAAAGAGCGAGTGACACATATCGTCCTGGTGACCTGCTTCTCACACGCCTGCGCCCTACCTCTCTCTCTCTCTCTCTCTCTCTCGCACACACACACACACACACACACACACACATACACATCCATCCGATCCGACGACGGAATGAGTTGCCATCCCTTTTCCTGTTAAGGAAAGAAAAGGACAAATGTATTTAGGTGGGACGTGCAGACGTCATCCATGACATGACACTCACCCCCCCCCCCACCCACCCACCCAAAAAAACAAAACCCCTCGTGCATTTTGGGCGGCCAGGGGGGGTGGGGGCCAGGCTAATAAGATGGTGACCTTATCAGCCACTTTGGTTTGAATCCAGCTACATTCACCAAGCCACCATCCCTTCCATTCCAACCCACCTTTGGAGAGATAGAGATCTGAACCTCAATTCCTCTGCAACCAAATTGTCATGTTTATTTATAGTTAACACCTTTTCTTTTTCTTTTTCTTTTTTTTTAAATTCTGGTTTAAATTCTGGGGGGTAATCCGAAACTAGCTGGCCTATGTACGCGGAAAAGGTAACACCCAGAATGAGCCCATTTCAACACTTCGCGAAAGGAGGACGTAAATACCACATATAGCCATATGTTAAGGTGATCTCTGGCTTTGGATGGGCCACCAGTTCTACATTCATGCACCATTACGTTGGTGGTCCAGATTCCAAACATTACCCTCACCTTTTGATGCCCACCGCACGATATAAATAATCTCCAATATTTGATCAAAATTCTTCTTATCCTTTTTTGTTGTCGTTTTCGTGACTGCTGCTGCTGCTGCTGCTGCTTTTATGATTATTGTTATTACTATTATCATTATCATCGTCGTCGTCGTCATCATTTTATTGACTTTTGTAATGTGAATGATCATATCAGAAATACACTGCATCGGACAATGCCAAGAGATTTGGATTGTACGTAACCTACTTCTCTTGACCACATAAAGGCTGATCGAGATGCAAAGTAAAATTGCAAAGCAGTGTTTAATTTGTCTCCTATGAGATGGGTGTGGATGCCGTTTAAGCCTAGTCTAGAGAAGGAGACGTGCAGAGGGCATTACACACATTCACGATTTTTTTTTTTTTCTTTTCTCACGATAGGCATCACACAGAATTATCGGTAAACTGTTTTTATTTATTTATTTATTTATTTACTTTTATCCAAATAAAATAAAAAAAAAAGGACGGATGATACAAGCCTACGGTTGGCCTTAAGGCCTTTTATTACACAGGCCTAGCAGTTAATTGGTCATCTTAATTTGTCTTCGTCACTGGGCATGCTTGCTTAACGAAATACGTATTGGAGGATGGACGTGCGGATAGGAAAGGAAAATGAAAGTGAAAGAAATTGAAACTCTCAAAATCACCGAATTACTTTGTGAAAGGGGCAGGTCCCAATTGGGAAACAACAGCACTAATATCCGTAAAAGACCCGTGGCAAAAGACCAAAGAAAAAAGAGAAACGGGTGGCTCGCAATCATTCAATTTCAATTTCATTGTGCAAAATGGGTCATTTCCTTCGCTACCAATCCTATTATTTTTATGGAACATGCCGTAGGGAAGCAAGGGAGTGCCCCCCCCCCACCCCCGGGCCGCCGGTTAAAAGTCCACATTTCTTAAGAACAAACATAGCAACTTGCCATAATTTGATTTAAGTCCACAACTAGTGACAAAACATAAATGCAAGATAAACTAGCTACTGCCCATCGATAGTTTTACATTAGTCATTATGTTTAGCTATCGAAAGGTTTACATGTTCATCTTTTTTTTGAAAATTATTATTACCATGTTTATATTATCTTCCCCTACACATTAAATAATACATATAATGACCAAAACAATACTCCAACGCATGCTAACTTCCTTTGTCTACTACGGCCGCTGCTTATTTTGTACACGTACACTTTGCACGATTCTCCGAGAGCACCTGAGATCAGCAGAAAAGAGCAGGCAGAATAAAGGCGGACGAATCCACGAGACAAATTGCCAGAAGATTGCTTGAATGCAGATTGGTTTATGGGTTTCTTGCCCAGATTCATCCAACTGATGATATGACATACCTTGACCTGTCTTTGGAGCTCTTTAATATAGTCAACCGCCAAGTCCAGCATGTCAGCTGTGTTTGTTTGCTGCAAATTAGGCAATCAAATTGCACTATTTTCAGCCCAGACCAACTAGCAGAAATGGAAGAGCGCAGTGATAGTTGGGCGACAGGACAAAGATTCTACCTTATCCATGTTAGGCACAAGATCCTGCAGTTTCCTCATGCGTTCACTAATTCGAGTTCTTCGAACCTGAATGCACATAAGTTTCCAACACAATCATGAACATTGAGAATCAGTGCCTTTTAATTAGTGTAAAATGGTGTCGATAGAAAGTGCAATTATTTATGATCCAACCCAACTGCAATGCAATTGAAGAGAGTTTTAGATTACCCTCTCGGCAATACTTCTAGGATGAGTGGCACAACCCCGCTTGGCTCGAATCTTACAAGGCACAGAATCTTGGAACTGCAAAAACTTTTTGATGGCAGACATTTCTGCTGAGGATTTTGGCAAACTCAAGTGATGAGCCAGCATGGGAGAGCGGCTTCCTGCCTCCAAACTCTGTCAATAACCATGGTCGCAAATCAGACTTTAAGAGAACTTTCAGAAACTCAGTAGTTGGTTGATATATGCGAGCAACCTGGGTATCGCATGTATCTAGAGCAGAAAGTGTCCTGCTGTCACCCGTATGACCATTAGCACAAGAAGAAATGGTCGCTGAGTCATCCCAAGATCCAAGAGGGAATCCCCTGACAGAGATATCACCACGAGCATCACCATAATCACGATTGTCCAGGCCATCTTCTCCCATCACTTTGTCTCCAATTTCAGCAATTGGACTCATTCGCCTAGAAGAAGAAGGAGGCCTACTTGTCGCGGAGAATGAAGTATCTCTATTACCTGCTCCAAGATCTCCCAAGCCTGTCAGCACAGCATACCCTGCAAGTGCCATTTTCTTAGCCAGTCAACCGAGATGAGAAGCAGGATACTAAATGCATCACAGGCCAGAAAAGGGCAAAAAAAAAAAAAAAAGAAAGGAAAGAAAAAAAAAACAAACATTACAAGTCCACAAAAAGAAACAACTTAATATATTACATCTGAAAAATGTCTTTTGGTCTAGATCTCACGAATTTGTTTCCTTTTTGCAAAGTTATTATTTAATTCTCCACTTGCTAGTTCAAACAGTAGGTTACCAGAAAAGATTGTAGTATGTAATCAAGATCCAAGACTTCTCTGAAGTTTTAAGTGTCAATTCACAGCATAAGATGTTGGGAAAGAGATCCCCTCCCCTCCCCTCCCCTCCCTCAAAAAAACCCAAATTTCTCACATTGCATATCAAATTTTAGTCTCCATTCATTTGCAACTGAAAAATGCATTAGAGAAAGCATTAGATCCAATAACTTGTCACAACATACACAAAGCCAAAAACTTCTCTCTCTTTGCCCTCTCCCCTTTCTTAAGCAAACTTGATAAGGATGAATTGAGTGAAAAGAAATGCCAACATACGATTTTCAATCTCAATATTTAAGTTGGAGAAAATCCCTGCAGGTGAGCTACTGTGTCGAACCAGATTCGAATTATTGCCACCACCGAATTTCAACTGGTCCATCCCCATTGAAGTCACCGCCCTATAATTAATGCCAGAAGCTGAATTCTGATCCGGTAAGGTGAGTCTTGACTCATTATGATTCTGATAGAAGCTCTGTGAAGCAGTGGATTGATAGTCGTTGCTCTGATGTTGCTGTTGTTGCTGCTGATGCAACCTTGAATCACTATTGTTCATTGAATTCATAATCTGCTCTTGCGGGATGACTTGCGTTGGCGCTGCATCTCTCACGGGAGAATCTTGCTTAACCGTGTAAAGATGCTGATTTGAAATGCTTTCCGCGTTGCCGCCAGAACTGGCCAGGAATTTCGCGAAAATCCTTTCAGTTTCAGGGCTGGATGGCCTATTGAGAAAATCTTCACAGAAGTCCCTGTCCAGGGAGCTGGAGAAGAATGAGCTTGGGGCAGATTGGTATCTGGCCAACCCAGAAGAAGTCACCTCCTTTTGATTGTATGGTTGGTGTTGCCGATGATCGTGAAGGGAACGGTGGGGCTGTTCATGATCTGGCTCCATTTCGTTTCCCCCCTAGTTAATTAATCTCAATTCACTCGATGCCAGATAAAAAGACTCGTTTTTTTTTTTTTCTGATTTCTTTTTAATTTTCTCCTGCTTTCTCATACGGATCAAACATAAGTACTACAAATACAGAGAAAGAAGGGATAAAGGGGAGCGAGCAGGCCAATCCCTCCCAATGCAGAACTAGTGCTGGTGGGAGTGAGAGTAGAAGTGAAAACAGGGACCAACAATGAAGCGTGAGAGTGACTCAGCTTTTTGAGCGTTTATTACAGGGAAAGAAACAAAGCAAGAAATGAACCAACAACGAGCCAACCCCAACTACCTCCTAAAATCCAAGAACCAAAAAGTCCACTTTGACGGTTCTTTGAATCCGAAACCACCCTCCCGGGGCCAACCCTAGGGAAACGGTGGCACACGAACAACCTGCATAATAATAGAAAGGAATGGAAACGCTGGAACTGGAGGAGAAAACGATTTTAATTTTAATCTGTAGAATACGATTTTAGAGGTGGTGTTGGAGGTGTGGAAACGAGACAGACTAGACTACTGGCGTGTTCTCTTATATATATATATATATATATAGATATAAATGAACAAGGAACGATCCTATCTATAGTAAAAATTGGGTCTAAATTATTGGTCCTATAATTTTGTTAAGAAATGTGTTGTCAGACAAGATGGGGAGAGGTAGTGAATTCAATTGAAGGGTGCAGGGGACCCTGTACCATAAAGAGACTGAATTTCCTTCGGCATAGGGGTCCCTCCTTTTGTTTTTATTCTTCTTTTCTTTTTTTTTTTTTCTTGATATGTGGTCCCCAACAATGACGGGAAGTTAAATCGGTAAAATTTATAAAATTCCAAAATCAACCCAAAGGATTTGCTTTTGACTTTGTTTTCCTTCTATGCAGAATAAACTAAAAAAACAGAAAAAAGAAATAATTTTGCTTTTTCTCACTCCTCTATCAGTACTACGCAACTAGAAGTGACAAGCAACAGTGGCCAAAATTACGTCAAGTTGTGCTAATGAATTGATATATGGACTCTTAATCACAATAAATAAATAAATAAATAAATATATATATATATATATATATATATATATATATAATTAATCTACTTTTTAATTTGATGTAACAAGACAAACAATACAAAAACCCAATGACTAACTGTTGAAGCAATAATGAATAACCTAATGGATAACCTTTTTTTTTTTTTTTGCCAATTTCTAGGCCAAGTTGATACCTATACTCATGATAATTAGTTAGTTCTTAGAAAAAGAAAACTAAAGGAAAAAATAATGCTGTTATGCATTGATATTATTGTTTGCATTGCCTTCAAATCTTTTCTCAAAAATATTAGTCTCACCCAACGAAGGTGCAACCCTATGCACCGTGAGGCTCTCTCTCTCTCTCTCTCTCGCTCTAGCCTGGCCTGAATAAAATGAATTCTACTTTTCAGAAACACAAGCCCTCTTTCGTAAATTTGAGACAATTTTCGTTGATTGACCTCGTTTTTTCCCTTGCCTAATACAAGTCTTTTCGTGTAGATAGGCAGAATGACCCTTCTTGTGAAGTTTCGTTCATCCACCAGACAATGCACTCCAGCCTTGAAATATCTTTGGGACGGAAATATCGGAGGATTTGAGATCGCATCTCGCTACAAACGAGAGGATACACGAATTTCAAAGCCCCCAATATATGTGTTTGTGTGGAAAGCGGAGAAACTAGAGGACCTGCCTCTCCGCGCACATATTACAATCATATAGTAATAGTAGATCGATCTCTTTTAAGCATTTTGGCGCTCTTTGATCAACTTGGAAGCCATTGTCACTGAAAAGACAAAAGTCTCTTTACCAGAACAGGAAAGGGACATGTGCAATGCAACGCACCGAGGAGACTGATAAGATGTCTGCTAATTAATGGCATGGTCGTCGGGTTCTTGTCCCTTTTCTGTTTTTTTTTTTTTTTCTTGGTAAAAATTAGTCGTTGGGGGTGGTCTAATTAAATAAGTGGGATACGATGTTATTTGTTTTCATTGCAAATGTAAAAACATCCTCTTCCTCATGTTTTTGGTGCATAAAACTCACTTTGTATTTTTTTTTTTTCAATTAGGAGTCTGATCGTGTTGTAGTTCTTCAATATATGGCAACTCATCTATCTCGATATAATAATTTATACACTCCCCTATCTCATAAACTGGAAATAAAACTTTACCGTAATATGTAATCATCTCTATTTTTTTTAATAAATTAAATGTCTAGATTTTGAATTATTGGAGTGCTTTACTTCGAATACAATAGAAAATAAACATTCATGCATTCAGTATGGAATCACTTGTATTTTCAGCTGTCTCCGGCAAGACCTCGCATATTTCATGGTGTTTCCTCTCATCCATAATCTCATAACCATGTAAAGTCATAAACTTGAACCCCTGGCTCGGAAATCACATATACATGATAGGCAAATGCAACATACAATATCCACAAGTCTAGTTTTTTCTTTTCATTTTTCTTGTACATTCAAATTAAAACTCACGTATATTCATGGCATATTGAAGGTGTTGAGTCTGATCCTCTTAACTCTTGTCCAAGAACTTTACTCCTGTAGCCGATCGTTAAACCTCACCGGTTCATAGGTCTAGTCAATAAAATGAATTAATTGCACTTGAATTAGTTAGTAGAGAGTTGTGAGTTTTTGTGATGTTATTCCAGCCGATGGACTACTTTGGTTTGGTTTGAAACGGCTGAGCTTATCAATTGCTTCTTTTTTAAAGATCGCTCGAGCAAGTACACATTATATATATATATATTGAAATGATTGAGAAATAAAATTACTGATGGCTCCCCCTCTTTCAAAACACTTAATTTAGTGCGAGTCTGATTTGATTTGATCTCAAGCCAGGGTGATGATGCCCATGCAAACTACCCGTACACATGGATGGCTTTCTGATTTGGGTCCGTATCTGAGTTTTTAAGGACTTTTCTCTCATCTCAATTCATGTGCATTTATTAATTATATAAATATCATCGCAGAGCTTTTGGTTTCTGCAAGATAAAGGGGAGGTTTGCTCAAGTGGGGGCATAGCACATGTAGTGGTGTCATTAAATAATCGCTTGGAATGAACCATAATCGAGGAAGAGAAAGTTTCGGTCCAAAATTTTTTCGAAAGAAAAAAGAAACAAAAACAAAGATAAACTCGTTAAACGGGATAGGACGAATATTCAAATTATGATCACCACCAATAATAACCTCCGAATGTGATAGCAACTTAGAACTGCTTCTCTGCATTGCTTGTGCTTCTTGTGTTAACTACCATTAATTGCTATTAATTAGTTAGATAACATTCAAGTACGTGGACTGGACTGCAATTACTAGCTTAGCAGTAATTGTGAACCGCCTAATCCAAAACACGAGCGAGGGAGCCCCCACCACCACCCCCCCACACGGCCAAAAAAATAAGAAATAATAATAAGTATCTCGTATTACTATTTTGATTTACGAATTCTTCTTATTCATTACCACGAATTCAAGAGAGGTTCGGGGGGGGGGGGGCAGTGCTGAAAGTTTTTCCTAGACGTAAATTGTGTGAAGTAGAAGACGTCAGGCCGTTTCAATCAAGGCGGGGAAAAATTATTAGGGGCCCATCTATAGAGAAGACGGTGCCTGCCGTGTAGACGATGTCGTTTATTTATTTATTTATTTTTTTTTTTTGGGGGGAGGGTGGGGAGCTTTTTCGGCCGCGTTCTCGACGGTCCATCTCCATCGTTTTGGGAGCAATGGAATTTTTTTGAAGCCAACCAATTAATTATTTGAATATGTGCAAATAGCCGCTTCGACACGGTGGGGGTCCGAGCGTGCCTCTCTCTAGTAATCTTATTTAATTATTACGAGAGAGCCTTTTACCATCCCGGCTCTCTCTCTCTCTCTCCGGCGCATCCAATCGGAGCTTGGATCCACTTGCAGACCCTAGGGCTCAATTTCGCAGAATTAGCTTCCAAAGTTTGCACTTAAAAAGAGTACGTGCTCTCTCTGGGCATATGATGCTTTAATTAATTAGCTTCTCTTTTTCCAACTATCGCTATCGACGTAAAACATTTGAACCTAATGTCCCAGTGTATCATTCAATTTCTGAACTTGGAGCAAAATGAAGAAAGCGAAAAGGACCGGTAGTTTGGTTCTTAATAAACTTCTTCTATTCCCGTCTTAAAACAACGTGAATAATTCTCGGTGGACGGTATGCACGGCAATTGCAATTGCTTGCGCACGGCTCACAAGAACACGGTTCAAAGGGCAAACTTGCCGTAGTCAAGTGAATATTGGTTTAGGGTATATATAAACAACAACAGCCGCCTTTTCTTTCAAGATGAACGAGAGAGTTTGGATGGAATTAATTTCCGTAAAATTAAAATCCTCCCTCCCTTGATGAGAAACAGCAAAGGAACTCCCATCCCATGGTCAGGGTCCGAGACGGTGGCGAAAAGGACCCAAAGTATTATGCGTGGCTTTAAAGTAAGTTAGGAATTAGTTTCATCTAAATTTGATGCCATAATAAAGTATTCGATAAGTGTGTCCAAATTCTTTTATTATTATTTTTTTCTGGATATATTTAATGTATTTGACACGTGTTCAAGTGAGTAATCAACATAAAAACGCATCCATCTAAAAATTGTGCCGAGCTTCGTTGGAAGTGGACCGAGTAGTGTACAAAACAAAATGGCACGGAGGGAAATTGAGTAAGGCAATGGATTCGTTGGATGAAGATTCCACAAAAATTGTTGGGGTGGGGACGACGCGGATGGCATAAAACAGTCACTCATGTTTGGGACCTTTCTCGTACTATTTCTACCAGAATGCAAAGCGCAGGAACAGATTCTTCCCCCGCCCCCCGCGAGAGGAGGAGTTGGAGTGCTTTGTGGTCCTAAACATTTTCCTCTTCAGGTGACATCTGACCCAAAAAAAAAAAAAAAGCTTATCTGAAGTTTTCTATATATATATATATATATATATATGTTGGGTCTTTTTCTGATATAAAAAAAAAAAAGACAAAAAGACAAAAAGTACAAAAAGACGCATAGGGCCAGGGAGTGTGTGGCGTGTGGTTACGAGGGCAAGATTGCATTTTATGTGGTCCCACACAGAAGGGTAACTCACTAACTACATTCGCACATGCATACACAGAGATGCACGCGTGCATGAATAGAAAGTGTGTACAGAGAGATATCTACAAAGCAGCTGGAAAGGCCATCCGATCCATCAAGAAATGGGAATATGTCTCCAATTCGAAAGATTGTGAATCAAATAACCAAGACTCTGACTGCGAGAGGAGGCTCGAGGGAATATAATAAAAAATGTTGTGCTGCCCTCTGTTGGTTGAATCGTGTTCCCCCTGTAGCCCATTTGGAAGAGGACATATGCCGAAAGCTCGTCCAAAAAGGAAGAAAGATCTCGACGCCATGAATTTTGGGTCCCAGTTCCAATTTGCGGTACCAAATTTCCACCTCTACTACGTGTAACGGGTGCCTTTTTTTTTTTAGAGAAGGTAAAGAACCGTTACAAATGTTATCAAAATCTTATCGTGGGATCCTCTTAATACGGAATGCCGAAAATCATATTCGGTACATGTTCAAGAATATAGAATAAATTTAGTACGTAAGAATGTAACGTACCTTTGGGGCCATTAGGCCCCTGCGGGTTGACAATCCGGCGATGCGCGCGCACGTCGCTTTTAGCTTTTTAACCAAGTGCAATGACTAATTGTGTAAATAAATGGTTCCTCTCATGTTAAGTTGGATTACTATTGATAAAACTCTATCTGAGTGTATATTACTTAATTTTTATATTATTGAAAAAAACAATAGACTAAATAAACGTAAAAATTTTATATTCCATAGTATTGTCTTTTTTTGAGAAAAAATAAATACTAGGACTACAGGTACTTTTTACTTTTTTACCTTTTTTTTTTTTTTGGGTTAATGGGCTCCGACGGAGTCTTCAACGCAAGACCTCCAATCATGAAGACGATTTCAGTGTGTTAAAATTAAAAAAATCAAAACCTTAAACCGAAACTAAAAGTTCGTATGATTCTACCACAAGGACATTAATAATCGTGTTTTCTTTTACGGCGAGGAATCCTAGACCCACCATGGATTGATGGACTGGTTAAACCTTGAAATCATAGGCTCATATCTAAGGACGGGGTGATGCTCTGGCCGAATTCAGTGAGCCGGTGGCCCAGTCAGTGAGTGGAGGCACTGTACCGCCCAAACGCAGCCCAGGAAGGATACCAATTATTTCTTTTACTTTTCTCTGTTTTGGTAACTACATTTAAATGCAGTTATCGAATGTTAGGAGCAGGCCATTATTATTAATCCTTTGTTAGGGGAAAAAGGCGGGAGGAGAGCGGATTTTGCTGGATTTTCTTTATTTCTTTATAAATTTAGTTAAACAGAAAAACCCAATGAGACAAAAACAAAAAGGACAAAAAGTGGTGACTTATAATCGCCGAAGCGTTCAGAGAGAGAGAGAGAGAGAGAGAGATATATAAAAGAATTAATGGGCTAAAATTTGGATCCTAAATCCTAAATCTTAAATCCCAGAGAGCTTGTTTTCCATCAAGTACTGCTCTCCTCAATACACATAGGAGGGAAAGAGGAGACATCAAAGTGATTGACGTCTAAAATTAAAGAAGCACGTATCACTTACGAAAACTTACAGCGTGCCCTGGATTACGTGCATAACAATCTTTTACAAACTTTTTAAAAATTTTTCTGGATCACAATAACAAGACCAATTTACAATGGTCCAGTTTCAAGAGCATGCAATTGTCCCACAGTTAGTGCTAGCTTTTAATCTTTCGCCGTATTAGGAGGCTATATATGACCCCTTTTTCTTTTTCTTTTTTCTCTCTTAGTCGACATGGTCTGCACCCCAGGCCAGTAGAACTCCCCCCTTGGGTTTTGTTGTTATTATTATTATTATCGTTATATCCTTGTGAGATGGACAAAAAAGATTCCCGTTTTCTCGACGACTTTTGTCCAGACTTTGTAGCCCCACATGCACATGGATGATCACAGATCTTCCCTGGGGGACTGATCCAGATCACTCATCTAAATTAAACGGGGCACTTGTTTTAAAACAATGGGTAAGATTATTTGTATTGCATTAATTATAATTGTCTATTTCGAGAAGCACCAGCCTGGTGACTCCGATCGGGAGACAAATAGTCGTGTTCTATTGCAGTGTTCCAATCAATCAACAACTCTATGAATTCACTTTATGAACCCGAAATGTTTACAGAACCTTATCCTTAACTTTGGCTATTAATTTGATATAACTTGACCTACCCAGGCATTCTCCTAGCAACTAGTCAATAAGCCTAATTTATGAACCGAGAATCAGAATCGAGCTACAGCAAAGAATTAACATGCGATATAAGCACAACTCACTAACTTGAACCTGCTAAGAAAGAGTTTTGAAATTATCCAAGGTAACTAGAAGCAGCTGTGCGCTTAACTTCTTACGTTTGTGTGCTAAAACATTGTTTAATATGAATGCTTTCAAACCTATGCACATAAGAAAATTGAACTGAGTAGAGCACAAAATAAAAATCCACGTAAGGATAAAAATCAAATTGGCCAATCAATCTATCAAGTTGTTTGCCTCAGAAAATACTCATTTGTCGGGGATAAAGTTAGTTCACAAGGCTTAGGTAGGGGTATAGGGTGTCGGTCGGAGAGGGCTCCACGGCCCCTTTTCCCCACTCTGCCCCAGTCCTCCTCTTCCTTTAAGTCTGTGTACCGACTTCACACTCGGTCTGTGGAAGGCCGATACTGATAAGAAGGAAAAGAGAGGATCTCAGGATGCCGCGGCTCAATCATTTCCTCTGCGTACAGCACAGACAAGTTTATCCCTTTCCCTCGTTTAGGTAGCTTTGATATGTTCCACCCTCAATTATTTAGGGTTCGGGCTGCCCTCCGATTTGGCCGTACATGTGCCTTCAATATATACATCTCTCCCTCTAGTAAGATGGCCAGGCGGATATGAGATGGACACATACCATTAATAGGCCTACAACATGAATTCATCCAATACATTTTTAACCATATAAGTAACTTTTTCATCCTTCTTGTAGCTAGGGGTCCTAGTTTTGGTGGGGGCGGCGGAAGCTTAGATTCTACATTAGAAATCAGTCGCTTTCGGGTCTTAGAAATAGTTACGCACAGTAATTGAGTTTGGTGCTAGCCAAGTACGTACATATCGAGATTTGACATGCAAAGGTCATCATCATGTGTAGTGTAACCACGAGAACCTATTGAGTAGTGATGCGCCACGTGCTCCCAAATTCTCTCGTGGAACCACAAGAAATCGGTAATAAATGGATTGTTGAAAAATTATCTTGGATAACGCTCTTTTTCAGGTCATCTCCTCTCGGGTCAGCCAACACAACACTAGCGAAATGTTTGCAACATTTGTGGGTGAATGTGCGTAATGATGATTCCAGATGTATGTAAGAGAATTTCTAATTTGACTTATAAAAATATAACTAAGAATAATAATTACGTATAGATACGTGTGTTCATTTTTTGTTTAATTTGTTGGAATCGCGATTTGAAACTCAGCACTACTACATTAATAAACCAACAACTACTACTCAAATGTTATCAGTAGTGTTGCCATGTGTATATTGATTAAGGCCTTCTCGAATATAGTGGGTCAAATATAGGTAGCAGAGATTTGACGAATGTGGATTAGCTGGCCAACGCAAGACTTCCGAACTCCCATACAAACAATGAATTAATAATTAAAAAAAAAAAAAGGTAAAAATGACCAAGAACATGGTGGAGATTTGGCATCTATTGTTGGGTTGAGGTGGCAATAAAAAGAATAATTAATAATATTTGTTACCTTTTCTCACATAAAATATTAAATTAAATTAAAATTTTTTATAATAATTTAGTCATAATTAAATTAAAACACATACATTTATGGAGGAAACATAAGAAGATAGAAAGGAAAAAGCTCATAACAGACTTAGCAAAGGTCACTCCCCAGCGCGCGCGCGCGCGCACACACACATGTATGCGTACGAGTGAGTGCACGTGAAGAACAAGCATGGTTTGGTCATCAGGTCGCCCACACACAGGCGCAGATAATACTCCATATGGTACTTAATGTTCACTGAGCATTGATCTCCGAGAATAAATGCAATGAAACATTAAGATCGAAAAGACAAATCCTAGAGAAAGAGAGAGAGGGAGAGAGAGGTGACTGACGAAGGATAGGAATGATAGAAATGGCATTACCTTGATAACAGTGCTATTGACCGCCGCTGCTTCCACCGTCAAGAGCTGCCCTCCATTGGAGCGACGAAGCCCAGTTCTCGTTCAGAGCTTCTCTCCAAGAACCTTAACTGGGCATCTTCAACTCGTGGAAAGGCCCCGACTGCTGCCACAACGGGTACGACGTTAGCTGCGACCCTTAGGCCCACCACGTCGCAGACATCAACCTCCGTGGCGAGTCCGAGGACCCCATTTTCCAAAAGGCCAACCGGACCGGTTTCATGACCGGCTTCATACCCCCTTCTGTCTGCAAGCTCAACCGCCTCTCCAGCCTCACCATTGCCTACTCGAAAGGCCTCTCCGGGGAGATCCCCCGTTGCATCCCGTCGCTTCCATTCCTCCGAATCCTCGATTTAATCGGCAACCGGATCTCCCGCGATATTCCCGCCGGTATAGTTCTCTTACACAGGTCAGCGGTGCCGAATATCGCCGATAATCTTATAGCGGGGGAGATGCTGCGCTCTTTGACTAACTTGTCCAGTTTGATGCACCTCGACTTGCGCAACAACCGGGTCTCTGGACCTCTTCCGCCAGATTTCGGCCGGCTCCGGATGCTGAGCCGTGCTTTGTTGAGCCGTAAGTACATCAGCGGGCCAATCCCGCCTTCTATAGCAAGTATTTACCGTCTCGCCGATTTGGATCTTTCGCTCAATGAAATATCGGGGGAAATACCGGCATCCCTGGGGAAAATAGCGGTTTTGGCCACCCTAAATCTCGACGCTAACAAAATATCGGGTTATGTACCGGCCACTTTGTTCAGCTCCAGCATCGGTCACTTAAACGCGCTGGAGGGGGTACTTGGCGGATGTTTTCGGGCCCAGATCGTAGTTCACTGTGCTTGATTTGTCGTATAATAACTTCCGAGGGCCGATACCCAAAACATTGTCGGCGGCATCGTTTATCGGACACATGGGTTTGAGTCATAACCACCTTTGCGGGAGGATTCCGGCTGGGGCGCCGTTGGATCGTCTCGAAGCCTCCTCCTTTTCGTATAAGGATTGCCGCTGCGGAAAGCCGCTTAGAGCTTGTTAATCGGCCATCATCAGCAGCAAATGCATCAATGTCATGTATGTATGCAAGCATGCGTGCATGCCAAAGGGTCGAGCGTTTCATATATTAATTCCGGGCCTTCTGCTAACTTTAATTATTTTCCATGTGAATATATGAAATGTAACAGCAGCAGTAACTTGTGATGATCTCTATGCGTGGGGCCATAGCACTACCACGTTAGTTAAGCTTGTGTTACTTGCGGGCAGCTAGCTAGGTTTGACGAATTCACGCACGCGTAGTACACAATACGTAAATGTTCTGCATGAATTGGGGACCCTGGATTAAAGTTTGCTCTCGACTAAAGTGAGGTGTTTATCTTATAATTAAACAGTTTGATCCAGCAACCAAACAATGTTAATTGCTCGGTTATATGTGCATGGGTTTAAATAATTTATTAGAACAAATCGAATTATCGTGATTACGATGTGACTGTCAACTGTTTCTTAATCAAGTCAAAATATTCGTTCCAAGTGTTTCTTTCTCACGAAAAAAAAAATAAAAATGATAACGCACACATCATATATGATGTGATTACCACTAGCGTAGCGTAATGGACAACCGTAATGTACATTCTAGCCGGGCTCTCCTACCAAATTCAATTCGTTTAGAGTTCTTAGAACTTTGGGTTGGGCTGTCATGTCCACTAATATTGATGTGTTGCCATGTTCAAACAAAATTATATTACGATTTTTCAATGATTACCTTCAAAGTTATGCCATTAAATTATTTTTTTATTATTAATTTAGAGGCATTGAATTCTAATCTTATGAAGGAATAAGAAATTTATGAGAATGAAAAGAACTATCCTATTATGTAATTTATGATTTAGTAAGTTTTTTAAAGGAATAATATATATATATATATATTACGATCTTGAGCAGCATGTATAAATGAACAGGCAAAAGCTACACCATGCGAGGCCTTGTATATCTTTAACACTAAGTGAATAATTAGGCACAAATGGTTTCTTATTCTTCCATCTTTGTGTTGGGAAACAAGCTTTAACACTAACTAATTCAAGAGATGAGTTGCCCGCTTTGTAAACACTCCTTTGGAAGTCGACACACGCATTACTCTCGTAGGCAATAAGGGTTAAATTAAGAAACTAACATGGCAGAGACGATTGAGTTAGACTTGTGTTTTTGGTCCTTTTGGAAGTTCAATATCACAGCTTCGAGTACAAATGATTTGAAGTTATTCAGAGAAATTCGCTAGAAATATTGATGCTCTAAACCTCATTTTTTAAATTTAATGATGTTAAGAGGAATGTAAATAAAAATAAAACCAGAACACGTTATTTATTGAAAGACCAGATCAAAGTACACAAATCCAGCCCATCTGCTCTGCCATTCAGCTTTCCTGACAAGAGGCATGCGAGTCAATGCTTAATGCGATATAAATGGCTAAATTTCTAATTAAGTCATGCAAGCAAATTTAATATTGCTACGCATGAATGTTAAAATAAACAGTATAAGATTCATCTCTCAAGCTAAGTAATGGCACCAGAACAAAGTTTCTCTTCTCCCCCTTTGCCACAAAGCTGATGGGATGATACTCACTTAACCCCTTGTTCTTCACAAAGCTAGCTCCTTTACTAAACCCAGGATCCGATGATTTGCAGCTAAGCTTTACGCTAGAGGCATCATCCCCACCACTAAAAACAAAGCATCCCCTCCGGCTTGCTGACTCCAAGGACACAGTTCCATCTTGTCCATCCAACCCAGAAACCAGGTAGAATGTAGAGTCATCACTGCTGTAAGAACTTGCAATTGCAAGGCTCTTGTCTTTTCCTTGCTGCACTAAAACTGTCCCTGGACGATCAAATGGTTCTAGCCTGACTGATTTCCCCATAGCATCTCGAAAAGAAGATACATTATTTAAGATGAGTCTAAAAGTGGCATGAACAGATTCATCGGTGCCTGATTTAGGGAACTTTTCCATTTTAATTGATTGGTTTGAATTTGCTAAGACAAAAGTTGAATCTCCTGATGCTTGTGAAAAGGACACTAGATCATTATTATAAGCAACAGGAATTGGAGATATCCAGTCTGACACAGCTCCCCCTGAAGTGATGTTCCAGTTACCGCTGGTTAGACCAGCAAGCAGGTAAGGTCCATATAATATTGCCCGAATAGAAGCATACTCAGCTCGGTCATCTGAACATTGTCAAACAACTCTTTCAGTCATTTAATCTACCGGCAAGAATCCACACTAACAATCGGCAGATGTGTAGAATTAATAAAGCAGTTTTCCTCAGAGTACCTTTGATAGCTTCTGTTCTTAAGTTGATGGGCAGCTGAAGGGTTAATTTGTCATCTGCACTCCATTTTCTAGTGATTGATAGGAAATTACCTGCGTCGGGAGTAGAAGAGTTGTAAGTCCCTGATAAGATCCAACATGATAAGAAAAGGTTCCAAAAGATAAGTTCTTTGGCCATTATGGTGAGGGAGCTTAATCAAACACAAAAGGACAAAGAATAGAGTGCAGTGCCTCATACCGGGAGCTGGTAGGGCCAAACTTTGGGCATTTAATGTTGCCTCAGCATTATCAGAAACTGTCCAAATTGGTATCCGCAAGTACAAGGCAGATGATTGGCCAGCTCCCTGACAAAATCAGATCCAGCGTGAAATATTAGTGTTGCTTAGAGAAAGAACTGAGAGCACTGCTACTTCTAGGTGGTAGATAGGAGGAATTATTTGTAGCAAAGCAAGTACCTCCTTTGGAGAAAAGGTCAATGTCACTCGAAGATAAGGATCAGAAGAAACAACAGGATCAACTTTCTGATTAAGCGCAATCTGTCCAGATTTCCAATCAAGAGAGCTTGATATATACTGGATGATGTACAGACCTGGAACTTGTCCTTGCTCTTTGAAGTATATGGAATCTCCAAGCTTTGAAAAAGATTCAATTCCTGTGGGGGAAGCGCAAAGTATCAAATTCTAGCACGGCCCAAAAGTTGTGAATGTTAACTGTCAGAGAGGACAAGGGAAGCAGCAAGTTGGAATGACAAATCTAGCAGATAAAAAGTCCAAAAATCTCTCACACCTGTTCCATAGCAACACCAAAAAGTGTTATCTGGTGTTCCCCATCCATGGTAGCTTCTGGCTTTGGAACTTCCAGGCCTTTGTGGAAGCATATAAATCATCACTCCAGGCTCTGTTCCCCTTTGAATGCCTAACACACCATTTGTCAAGGCACGCTCATAATAATCTGCATATGCCATTTCTTTGCTCCATCTAAACAAGTGGCGAGAGACCTACACATTCAAGTGGATAAATTAAGAATTTGAAGTAGTTCGGGTTGGCAACACATGAAAGTGAAACTAAGTAAAACTCAAGTACATGCTACCACCACCAATTTTTCAATCCATGGTATAACAAATCCCAAGGAACCAGATAAAGGAGCGAATTGGTGGTCACTTGGTGATACCTTCAGCATGTTATAAGTTGTGCATGATTCTTCATTCTCTGACTGCAATGTGCTAGCTAGTCGCTTTGGATCAGACCTGATGGGGGCAGAATAAGGTATTAAGGGACACAAATTAATGACTGTTCTGCCAAGTGTGGAGCATGGCTTTACATATTTTTGCAATAAGATCAACTTCCTCTATTCATTAGTACCAAAACTCGCCAACTGATGTTCCTCCTGTAGCATATGCATGAGAAGTGTTGACAATGTCCATGAAGTATGTTCCTATATCCTGGAACACCAATTGGAATAAAGAAGGGTTATAAAAAGAAATTAAGCCTTTTCCGCTAGAAAAATCCTTGGATGTGTCACAAATATTTAAGCTGTCAGCAAAACATTATGTACTTCATGTTTAATTATGTCTCTAGGGAAACCAGATGGGAGGGCAGGTTCAAAATCAAAAGCAAATATGCCATGGGGTAGATTATTTTAAATGAATATGCAAACTCAGTTCATACTGAGAACGGAATGGTGAAAAAAAAAATCATAGAGCCACCCTAGTTAAATTTAAGACTAAGACTTTGCTGCTTTTGAATGCAAATTGAACAATAATAATCCACATAAGAATATAGCAGACATAGATAATCAATATGCTGCTAGACTTCGTTAAACAAAAAAAGTCATTGTGGTGAGGTAGTTTACCCTATAAAGTGTGTCACCAGTGACTTCATATCGCATTTGTGATCCAATAACAACAGGGATATGTGTGTTGGCATGGAAACCTGAAATGTCGTCAGCCTGCAACCAATAAATGACATGGGATTTAATTGAAATTCCAATGGTTTGATTGTGAGTATCTTAAAAGCAACGACGGCAACATTTTTTTCCTATAAATGGAAATGGCAATTTTTTGCCAGCATATTTCACAATGCAAAGCATTGGCATGTCGAAAGTATAGATCATCCTGTCATCAAAGTACAAAAACTTTACTTGTACTGCGAGCAAACCAAGGAAGCATGGTTTGTCAAAAAGGTGAGCCAACAATAAATGCTTGGAATCTCCCTGCATGTAGAAGCATATGAAGCCCATGTCAGAAACCAACTGCCATGATTTAACATTGCTCTTTTCAGGGAAACAGTCGTTGGTATTTCTAGAGTCAACCGGTGCAAAATCTCCCACAGCACGATTATGAAGTGCATCAAGAGCTTCAGTAAATTTGATGACTTACTGTTATTGTGAACAACCTGTAAAGGACGTCATTCATTCCCCCAGTTTCTTCATTGAGAGATTGAAAATGTCGTTCCACCGTGTATCTGGCTATAACATTTTGAACACGGTCGTAGAAGTAATCAACCATCCAGGTCGTCATTTTAAGAGCTCGAGTATTATCTGCAAAAGTATACTGATCCAAAAGACCAGCCAAGATCTGCCAAGTTGACAAGATGAATTGTAAGCCTGCTTAGTCACTTGATGTGATTCCTTTTTCAGAGGCAACTAGAAGGAATATTTACCTTATGAATGGTGTAGTATGGAGCCCAGACAGGTTTTATAGCTTCGAAGCGATCAAATAGCTCGGAAGGAAAGGCAGAGAGATATCCGGTGCCCATTTTGTTTTGACAGGCAGATAGGGCAGATACTACTGCAGACATTTTCCCTTTGAGAGTGTCATTATGAGTACTGGCCCACATTTTTGCTGATGCACTCAAGTAGTGGCCTTCAAAACATGCCATAAGGCAAAATTAAATTGCTTGTCGTAAACCATGGATTAGTATCTTCGACATATAACTTTGCAGTAATGTTTAATTCAGATGCAAACAGATCAATACGATTGAATTTTCCAAAAAAAAAAAAAAAAATCCATGCTTCTGGAAGGAAATAAATGTTCGAATTCCAGAGCATGTTCAATAAAGAAAAGAGTGCAGAAGAAACGGAAGATAATACTGCCTCCCGGCAAGACAACAGAAGAGGATGGACGAAAAGGCCTTCTTTTAAAGCAGAATGATTAATGAACTAACGATTAAGTTATCTACGAGTAGTGAACGATCTGCTCTGCCCAAAAAAAAAAAAAGTGGAAAAGATATAAAATGCAGAGAATGAATAGCGTGATGATTATTTAATTTTTTAAAAAAAAAAAGTGTTTTCAGGGCCCTTTTTAGCATTCATAGAATTTATGGCTAACTCGAACGAAGAAAGAGATAACTAGGAAAGGAATTGTAGGCTTTTTGACGATATGATACGTCGGTAAATCAACGACCATCAACCAGAATCACAAACTAATTGAACTAACCTACAAAGTGGCCACGTAACTCAACATCAGGGGCCTCCCAGCCACCGTAAGCCTTGCCTGGTGTAGGTAAACCTGCGGTCTTCCTGAAGCTCCAAACAAGTCTATCTACATCCAAAATCAGCAAGTACTCCAAATTTGTTTGTTGGGCCTGCCAATGAATTGAACTCGGGTCCAATCTCACATCATGTAGTGATACCTCTCGAAGGAAATCTCCAGAGGATTCAAGGGAAGTTTTCATCTTCCTGTACATCATTGCCCAATCGAACTCATCTTCTTCTCTCAATATTTTTCTGGGTAGCAAATTAGCCCAAGCTGAGTCGTCGGTTGGTGTCAAATGATAGTGTGCGAACATCTCCTCTTTCCAAGTTTCATTCTTTGATGCCAAGAGTTCATATCGCAATGTATGTGATGACAGCTGAGTAGGAATGTTTGTACATTCCTTGGCCTCGCTCTCGACAAAATCACGTAGCAGACACACAGCAACCAAAATCAACAACTTAGAGAGCACCGTACCCTTCATTTTCTGTCTCTTTTGTAAGGTCAATTGAACCTAAGGAGAGAAAAAAAAAAAAAATTCAATCTTTAAACTACGGAGAGCTTTATAGCTCCAACCCAACTATTGGGAACAAGAAATGGACATTTCAGCAAACCGGCAGATACGCAGGTAATCCAAATTTGAGTAAAAGTAAGTCCACTAAGGAACAAAAAAAAAAAAAAGGACCCAGGAAGCAAGAACTTCAGAAGTTAATAAACTGGGGGCAGAAACAGTAACCACAGGCATCAAATCCAAACCTTTTAGCATGACTTATTAGAATTAGAAAAAGAAAAGACAAAAAGAGCTGAATTTGAGTGAAGTAGATAAGAACGAGAGTTGAAAATTGAACCAAGAACGCTCAATTCAAAGCAAAAGGAATCCCAGACGAAAATAAAGCTGGAACAGCACCCCAAAAAAACAAAAAAAAAGGGGGGGCGAGCGCACTCGTGAAGCCAGTCTATGTGTGCGCACACAAGGAAGAAGGAAAAATGAGGGAAGATTCCCAAAAATGCTGAAGTTTAAAAGCGCGAGGCCTTTATCATCTCGTGAAAGGTAAGAATTCGGTTTCTTGCGTATTAATTTAATAAAATAAAATAAAGGAAAATGAAGAACAGTAAACTAGAAAGTCAAGCAAAAGGAATGTGAGCGGTGTGTGGCTGTAACACAATTACACACACACAAGACAAAAGCAATCAGAGGATAGTTACAGAGAAAGGAAGCAGGCAAAGGAGAAAAAAAAATGACGGACGGGGATAGAGACAGAGAATAATCACGGATGCAAAGCTGCCTAGTATTTTGCGGTTTAGGTAAGGGCGGCTAAAAATGTCATCGGGAAGTTAACGTGGGACCGTGGGGGGAGGAGAGAGTGGGGAGCAAGTGTGACGAGGAACGGCTTGAGTTTAGGAGTTTTAGGAGACTCCTTCAAACCGATCTCCCCCATTTCCACCCCCCCCGGAGAAAACAAAATCACGTTCCCGTTAATTAACTTATTAAAGGGACAATCTTTGAAACAGCCCATAAAAAAAAAATAATAATAATAAAAAAGAAACCTTTGAGAAGTAATTTACGGTCTTTTCTTTCCTCTTTTTTTTTTTTTTTTTTCTAAGTTTGTTTTCAACCCTTGCCGTGGGGAATGCGTGGCTTGGATCGCGGGTCGCTTTAGTAGGGCCAGAATGGGAATCCTGCGAATGGTAGTCTCACTCGGTTAGTCAACCATCACTTTAGCTAATCCCCATTTGCTCCGTGACTTTTTATTTTACTGCTCTATTTCGTAAGAGTATGCTACGGGGAAGTGCGTACTTCACCAAAGACATAATCTAAGCTTTTCAGATTTGTCCTGATAGGAACATCTATTTACTTTATAAATGAAAACCGAAATTGAAAAAAAAAAAAAAACAATGTTTACTAGTGAGAGAGAGGTGTACCTTGAGTTGGTGATTCACACACAACAATGTTTACTAGTGCAGTTTCGTTTCATTTTTCATTGTTTTTTCCCTTCTTACCAACCAGACGAGCAAGTCAGCAATCAACAAAAAAAATATCGTATGCTTTAGCTTTGTCCAAACGGTACCAACAGTCTCTATTTAAAAGGGTTGTGGAGAGGGAAAGACGAGCAATCTGCCTCAATTATCTAAATTATTTAATTTCTTTATCGAATTAAATGGTTTGATACTTAATTCTTCTAAATTGAACAGACATGGACTCAGATACGTGGGGAGAGACAGGGATAAGTATTACAAACCTACACTGCAACGAATGTAGGAGTCAGGGGGTCTGGAATTGTGGGTCCACCACCATCCAGTCCCGATGGCAAGATGATGTTACAGGTCGCGACGAGGTAACAGAACACAGCTGCCGGGGCGTATACCGTATGCCTTTCCTTTTTTTTTCTTTCTTCGATCTTTAGGGCTCCTTCAAGAAATTCTGATCTTAAATCTCAAGTGCATTTGCGTATCCCCTTAAATAGTTGCATCCATAGTGACTTGACACAGACAGATAAAGAAGTACAAGCTACCGTAGCTGTCTCATCGTAATTGCCAGGTGGAGGAGACTTTCTTTTTTTGAGAGAAAAAAAAAAAAAGAAGAAAAGAAAAGCTCTTCGCATAAGAAATCATTAAAGAAAGGGATTTTTTTATTATTTTTTGGGTTCTGTACGAACACGTAAAAAAATCCAACTCATAACAAATGCGCAAATAAAGAAAGAGGCCCCCAATGCTGAAGTTTAATAAAAAGAAAGAAATAAAAATTTTAATTTGGTTTTGCACTTACCTTTGGTTTAAGAGTAGACAGGTGGCCGAAGGTTACAATGGGAAGTTCCGAGACGGTAGGGTCGTCCAATTTATCGTACCGACTTTACATGAGCAGAGAAAATGATCACTCCTGGGTACTTTCTGTTCCTCTACCATTCCAGTCTAGATCGGACAAAAACAAAAAATGAAGACTACCTGGTCGTCACTCGGGTGATTAAACAAAAAAAAAAAAA
>CM038607.1:153340-166709 GCA_021533255.1 Ceriops tagal
AAAAAAAAAAAAATCTCTGGTTTGGGCCGCGTGGAGTTTAAAACATTGTCCTTATTTACTTATTTTTTTGAATTGAGAAAATTTATATATGAAAATATATGCCCGCCGCATAGGGATTAGTTGTTGGGTGATGGGACTTGTTCGGAATCTCGTGGTCTTGGCCTCGGATAAAACTCTGTTTCTAACTAGCCATAGATTGATAGGATGAATTAGCGGAGTACAGTGCGTGTAAGACAGGACATATCGCATTGCGAATACTCTCCACCAACTACCTCAAATTTTAATTCATTCAGCTACTCTAAGAACACTGAATTGGCTGGCTCTTTTAAGCCTCATTATTCAGGGGGGCATGACCCTGGAATGTGCTCCACACGGAAAAGTCTGTTGTGACCAATGATACGAAAGATAATCGATTTGAAATGTTGCGTGAAACAACAAACGAAGTCCCAACCTTCATTCTACACGGACTCGGCTTTCCTCTGTAATGTACACGTTAAGGAAAGCAATGCATACAGCAATTTTAATTTATTGGGTTTTTGTTAGAAACCTCCCATGAATAGGTGACGTGTATTGTGTTAACATTCTAAATTGAAAAAAAAAAATAATTAAATAAAGTCTAAATAAGCAACAAATCTACCTGTTTAATATCCTTCCTTAACTCAAAACATTTCTTATCTTAAATGCCTCATTTTCATTCTAAATTTATACATTATTCTCACTTATACATTATTTACTTGTAAATATCAAAATAATTTGGCCGCAAGTGGTTTATGGTCGGCATCATCACCATCCATCAATCGACGTCGTCCAAGGAGGAAGCAAGAAGTCGGGAGAGGGAATTCGCTTCTAAGAAAAGGAGAAGAGACTCTCATTTAAACGTAACGAACTATTGTATATGTATTTCTCATCCTGTCTCCGGTTTCTTTTGTAGCTTTCAAAGAAAGATGCAAGATGGGACAGCAAACCATTTAATTGTCTTTTATGTGATTGGAGAAGGATAAGCACGAGAGTGATCGATTTGAAAGCTCAAAACGAAATATACATGAATAATGGAGGAGGATGGATCTGTCGAAGCAAGTGGTGGGCACAGCCAGAGCAACAATACAGGAGAAGTGCAGTGTTAGATTAATTAACATAAGTGGCACATATTATTTAAAGTGTGACTCAAAATAAAAGGCCTAATATAATGGTCGGTTAGGCATAATGGCAATTTGGGTCATCGGGTTTAAAATCTCTCCACTCTCCTTATTAAGGATAAACGTTACAGGAAGAGAAATATCTTCCTATTAAAGATAAACGTTACAGGAAGAGAAATATCTTCCTATTAAGAGGAGTTTTCTCCCATTTAAGAAAAGGGATTTTTCCATTTAAGATAACTGTTACAGAAAGGGAGGGTCTTCCTATTTAAGTTAACGGTTACAGGAAAGGAAGAATGTGTATCTATATATATACATATGTTATTACAGACCTTTCCTGGAATTCTCAACCATCAGAGAGAAAACATAAAGAAAAGAAAGGGAAGAGTAGGAGAAAAGAGAGAAGCGTTAAGGAACACAAGAAGGGAGGATTCTCGCTACGGGACATCAGCATAATAGACAACGGTATATTGATTTCAATTACAGTTTTATTGCTAGTATTCGCATAAAGAAAGATCCTGTATTATAGAAATAGGAATTTCATAAAGAGAAATTCTGAAAAAGTTCTAACAATTAATATCAGAGTGGTCCGCGAATACTGCAATTATGTTTTCTTTTAATTGTTTGTGCCGTACACTTTACGTTTTTTTTGTTTTTTACTGTGCGAAAACATAAACAGCCGGCGTTGAAAGGGGAAACGCCGGCCATGGAAAGGTAACGCCGGCGAAACGGCAGGCGTGGAAAGGAAAAGGAAAGCCGGCACGAGGACGGTACGCCGCTGGACCCGAACAGATCTGGGTATGGCAGATCGGCCTCGTGCTTCCGGGTAAAGCCGCCGACCCGAACGGATCTGGGTATGGCGGATCGGCCTCGTGCTTCCGGGTACACCCGCCGACCCGAACGGATTGGGCACGGCAGAAAGGGGAAGAGCGTATACAGGTCGGTCGGGTGAGTGCAGCGGAACGATCTCCCGGGGAATTGCGATTCCGGGTGACGCTGCGGACCCAGAGCGCTTCGGGGATCCGACCCGAACTGGTTGGTTCGCCCCACGTTCGTCCGTCAAAGGCAACGTCGGGGAGAACCGACGAACGGGGTTGGTTGTCGACGGAGGCCCCTTCGAATGACCAGATTGGGCGGGGATCTGGACTGCGACGCCGGTCTGGACTCTGCGCCGGTGGTCGAACAGGGGCGATCCTCGGAGGCAGCACGCGGGCGACGCCCGCAGAACCGTGGTGCTGCCCGCGGGGGTCGCTCGATCGGAGGCGGTGGGTCGATCGGCCGTGGAGCGTGCTGTGGGTGTCGCCCGCAGCATGGTGGTACCGCCGCCATGGGTCGATCGACCGGAGGCGGCAGAACGGTGGTGCCGCCACTGTGCGACCGAAGCGTGTCGTGGGTTGCCTGGTACGCGGGTCCCACCTGCAGTATGGTGGTGCTCGAGTCCGAATGGATACCACGTGAAAAGACACCGGTTATTGGAAAATTCCCACATAAAAGATAATTTAAATCTTCATAATTGAAGATTTTTTTAAAATTTATTGAATTCATATCAACATGAGTCAAATATTAAAAGCTTATTAGTCACCAAAGTGGCCTGGCTTTGAAAGGATTTGAACAGTTGATTGTGAATTTTAATTGTTCGTTTTTTTGGATGCTAATGAAATGTTTTGAAATGAACAATTGTGGTTATTAATTATGAAGTTAGGAGATCATCTAAAGATGGATCATTGCTTGTAATTAATGACATTAAAGAGGATTAATTGACATACTGGGTAAATATGATTGTATATCCAAAGATAACATTCATGTTAACTCTAGTATGATTGATTAATCTATTAAAGTATATTTAAATTAGCATTATTATTGATTAAAGTTATGTATTTAAGGATTACTCAAAGGTGAACTTAAATACATGATTAAAGTTTGTAGTGTATCTGAATCCATTAGAGTTTCTCAAAGCATTAAAGTGTAAATTGGATTATGTTTGCAGCTTCCAGTAATGTATTCGCCTTAGGCAATTCGATGATCAAATTCAATGGGCTGAACTATGCAGAATGGTTTGAGCATATTCAGTTTCATTTAGGTATATTGGGCTTGGACTTAGCAGTCATTTCAGATGAAAAGCCTGCAGCCATTACAGGGACCAGTACAGAATCTGATAAGTCTTTTTATGAGGCTTGGGTATGGTCCAATAGGCTGAGTTTGAATTTGATGTAAAGCCATCGATGCCTAAGACAGAAAATACGAGAGAATTTCTGATGAGAATTAAGGAATACTCTCAATCAGATATAACTGATAAATCCATCGTAGGAACCCTAATGAGTGAGCTGACGACCAAGAAAGTTGATTGGTCACAGCCCATTCATGATCATGTGACTAGTATGGCTAATCTAGCAGTAAGGTTGAACACAATGGGCATGGATGTGAGTGATTCATTTTTGGTTTAATTTATCATCAACTCACTGCATCCTGAATTTGGCCAGTTCCAAGTGAATTATAACACTATTAAAGAAAAATGGAACTTTCAGGAAATTAAGGTCATGTTGGTTCAGGAGGAAGGGAGATTAAAGAAGATGAAGGATCACTCCATTCACCTCATCGTTCGTAATGATGCTAGTGGTAGCAAGTCTAAACCACATAAGGAAAATAAGAAGAAGAATAAAGCCTCTATAAAAGTCACTGGAGGTTAGATCCAAAAGGATCAGAAATGCTTCTTCTGCGAAAAGATTGGTCACTTCAAAAAGGTGCTCAATAATACTTGGTGGTTAGACTCTGGAGCTACTATTTATGTGTCACATATTATGTAGGGATTCCTTTCAATCCAGCCCATAACAGGAACTGAGAAGTTCCTCTATATGAGAAACAGAATGAAGGCACGAATAGAAGGAATTGGGACGTACAGATTGATCTTGGATACTAAGTGTCGTTTGGATCTCGAAAAGTGTCTCTATGTTCCTGAATGTGCTAGAAATTTAGTTTCTGTTGCAAAGTTGGATGAAGTGGGATTTAACCTCAAGATTGGAAACGGTGCATTTTCATTGTATAGACATTCGTACTATTATGGATCTGGTACTTTGATTGATTTGTACCGTTTTAATCTTGATGCAATGTTTGCTGATTCCATATTTCTTGTTGAGCATAGTATAAGTAACAAACGTAATGTACATGATGAAAGTTCTGCTTTCTTATGACATCAAAGATTGGGTCATATATCCAAAGAAAGGATATTGAGGTTGGTGAAAGGTGATATCCTGCCTCAATTGGATTTTACTGATTGGGATGTATGTATTGATTGTATAAAAGGGAAACAAACAAGACATACATTAAAGAACCCAGCCATAAGAAGCAGTGAGCCTTTAGAATTGATACACACTGATATTTGTGGCCCATTTGATATCCCAACATGGGGTGGTGAGAAATATTTCATCACATTTAGATGACTACTCACGGTATTGTTACTTATATCTACTGCATGAAAGGTCTTAGTCAGTAAACACCGTATAGGTGTTTATTGATGAAGTGGAACGGCAGTTAGATAGAAAAGTAAAAATGATTAAGTCAGAAAGGGGTGGTGAATATTATGGAAAGTTCAATGAAAGAGGACAATGTCCTGGTCCATTTGCAAAACTTCTTGAAAGTCGAGGCATATGTGCACAGTATACAATGCCTGGTACACCATAATAGAATGGTGTAGCGGAAAGGCGGAATCGCACGCTTATAGATATGGTTAGGAGCATGTTAAATTATAGTACTGTACCTTTATCTTTGTGGATGCATGCATTAAGGACCGCTGCATATTTGCTGAACAGGGTTCCTAGTAAGGCTATCCCCAAAACTCCTTACGAGTTATGGACAGGAAGGAAACCCAGTTTGAGACACCTCCATGTTTGGGGTTGTTCAGCAGAAGTAAGGATATATAATCCACATGAAGGAAAGCTTGATGTAAGAACCATAAGTGGTTATTTCATTGGCTATCCTGAAAAGTCAAAAGGATACAGGTTCTATTGTCCTAACCATAGTACTAGAATAGTTGAGTCTGGTAATACTCGGTTCATTGAAAGTGGCCAGTTCAGTGGGAGTGGGGAATCACGAAAGGTGGATATTAAAGTATTACAAAACGAAAGATCCACAGTGAGTACTCCTACTTAGGTTGGTATCCCCACACCCAGTGTTTCTACTCAAATTGTTGTTCCTTATGTTGCATCACAGTCACGTGACATACAAGGACAACAAATTAATACTTGAAACACGCAAAGTGAACACATAAGAGATGAACCAAGTGACAATGTTCAATTTACAAATGAACAAGTGATACCACAAGAAATGACATTACGGAGGTCTACAAGACAGAAAAGGCCAGTTGTTTCGAATGATTATGTGGTTTACTCACTTGAGCATGAATCGAAATTGAGCATTGATAAAGATCCAGTCTCATTTAAACAAGCCATGGAATGTAATGATTCTAAAAGGTGGTTCAATGCCATGAAGGAAGAGATGAAATCGATGGATGTAAATCAAGTCTGGAAACTAGTAGAGTTACCTGAAGGATCAAAACGAGTTGGCTGTAAGTGGGTCTTCAAGACCAAGCGAAACTCGAAAGGTAACATCGAAAGGTATAAGGCCAGACTTGTTGTCAAAGGTTTCACTAAAAGGGATGGTATTGACTATAAGGAGACTTTCTCTCCAGTCTCTAAAAAAGACTCCTTAAGAATTATTATGGCTTTGGTGGCTCATAATGATCTAGAGTTTCACCAAATGGATGTAAAGACCGCCTTTTTGAATGGTGACTTAAAAGTGTATATGGACCAACCTGAAGGTTTCACCACCACTGGGCAAGAAAATTTGGTGTGTAAATTAAAGAAATCGATATGTAGACTGAAACAAACCTCCCGACAATGGTATATTAAGTTCAATAATACCATTACGTCATACGGTTTTGTAGAGAACACCGTTGATCGGTGTATCTATATGAAGGTCAGTGGGAGCAAGTTCATTATATTAGTCCTATATATCGATGACATTCTTTTGGCTGCTAATGATATAGGTTTGTTACATAATGTAAAGAAATTTTTCTCTGATACTTTTGAAATGAAAGATATAAATGAGGCATCCTATGTGATAGGAATAGAGATATTCCGTGATAGATCACAAGGATTGTTAGGATTGTCTCAGAAAAGTTATATCAATAAAGTATTAGAGAGATTTAGAATGGAAAATTGCTCAACAGGAATAGTTCTAATTCAGAAAGGGGACAAGTTTAGTGAATTGCAATGTCCAAAGAATGATTTGGAACGGAAAGCAATGGAATCAATTCCCTATGCATCACTGGTTGGAAGCCTGATGTATGCGCAAACATGTACTCGGCCGGACATCAGTTTCGCAGTTAAAGTGTTAGGCCGATGTCAAAGTAATCCTGGAATAGATCATTGGAAAGCCGGAAAGGAAGTACTTAGGTACTTACAAGGCACCAAAAATTATATGCTTACTTATAAAAGATCAAGTCATCTTGAAGTAGTAGGCTATTCGGATTCAGATTATAATGGATGTGTAGACTTGAGGAAATCTACATTTGGTTACATGTTTCTGCTGAATGGAGGAGCAGTTTCATGGAAAAGTGTGAAGCAGTCTGTCATTGCTACTTCCATTATGGAGGCTGAATTTGTAGCATGCTTTGAGGCTATTGTTCATGCATTATGGTTGCGGAATTTTATCTTAAGGCTTTGTTTGGTCGACATTATAGAAAAGCCGTTAAGAATTTATTGTAATATTCCGTAGTAGTTTCTTCTCTAAGGATGATAGGTATTTTAAAGGTGCGAAACGTATGGATTTAAAATACCTATCTGTTAAAGAAGAAGTGCAAAACCATAGAGTGTCTATTGAGCATATTGGTACTGAATTGATGATAGCGGACCTGTTAACTAAAGGTTTGCCACCGAAAACGTTTACTGGACATGTTGATCGGATGGACATTATGGACAGGTCCTCATTCTCTTGAAAGCCAATATTTAGGATGCTCATATTATTGTGACACTTGTGAATTCAATTAAGGTTATGGTTTTGCTTGTACTTTGTTATCTCTGTTCAGTTGTATACAATTATAGTTTGTGAGATAACTAATGGCATGTATAGGAATGACAATTTAAAGTTTTAATGTTCCTCAGTAAGGTTATTATGAATTATGATGATTATGTGATACATGGAAGGAATCATGTCGCTGAGTGAAAGATGTGTGACCGCCATGATCCGATCATTTTAATTCAATTAAGTATTGTGATTTGATGATCTTTAAGGATTGTACGCACTTATCTGTTATTGATTCATCAAGTCATAACATGGGCCAAGTGGGAGATTGTTAGATTAATTAACATGAGTGGCCCATATTATTTAAAGTATGACTCAAAATAAAAGGCCTAATATGATGATCGGTTAGACATAATGGCAATTTGGGTCATCGGGTTTAAAATCCTTCCACTCTTCCTATTAAGGATAAACATTACAGGAAGAGAAATATCTTCCTATTAAGAATAACCGTTACAGGAAGAGGAGTTTCCTCCCATTTAAGATAGAAAAGGAGTTTTCCCATTTAAGATAACTGTTACAGAAAGGGAGGGTCTTCCTATTTAAGGTAACGGTTACAGGAAAGGAAGGATGTGTATTTATATATATACATATGTTATTACGGACCTTTCCTGGAATTCTCAACCATCAGAGAGAAAACGTAAAGAAAAGAAAGGGAAGAGTAGGAGAAACGAGAGAAGCGTTAAGGAATACAAGAAGGGAGGATTCTCGCTACGGGACATCAGCATAATGGACAAGGGTATGTTGATTTCAATTACAGTTTTATTGCTAGTATTCGCATAAAGAAAGATCCTGTATTATAAAAATAGGAATTTCATAAAGAGAAATTCTGGAAAAGTTCTAACATGCAAGTGTTAGAAGGGACGTAGGTTTGTTTAGGATCTATTCCATCTATTCTATGGGGGCGAGAAAGAAGGCAGAGGCAATCATTTTTGTCATATTTAGTTTTCGTTCAATTAACACCATCTTGGTTATGTTTAGCCTGCGATAAAGTTGTTATTTCAGTTAGCACGTTAATGGCTGGACCAAATATTGCCTATGGCTCGGAAGACTTCATTGCGGGCCTTTCATCAGCTGGGCCTGCCTTCCATGCCCTCTATATTCCTTCCTTTGATTCGATGCCTCTGTCCTCGGCCCATTCCATCCCACGACTGACGGCATCCACACCAATTAATTGCCCATGGAAATGGTTTCGGCTGCACAAGAAATCCCTAGCATCCCTAAACTTGTCGAATGCTTTGTTTAATTTGGCACAGAAATTGGCATCTCTTATATCTAGGCCTCTCCGCCGTTTTTATTTTACTTTTGGTTTGAATCCATTCCGAATTAGTTGCTAAAAATTTGTAGTTTTCTACGCCCTATTTTCAATGTTGTTGTGAAACAAACGGGAAAACAAGTCATTCCCTCTCTCTCGGAAAATGAATCTTACAGAAAATATTTTGCCAGGATTAAACAAATTGATCCACATTTCACAACTGAGCATACAGAGTAAGAGTTCAGTGCCCCCAGGCAACGTATGCACACGGACATCAATAATAGTCGTAGAGTCTAGTACGATTATGAAGCCCCAAAATCTCGCTCATCCCAGTCTCCGAAAATTATTAATATTCTACTTTACTGGAAGCCGAAGTAGCCTCCTAGGTGGGTCAAAAGCTAAAAGGCCCAGAGCATAGCAAGTATCGATTCAGCCCTTCGTTGATTGCCATCCATCCATCCATCCATCTTACGGATGATTTGGATTTAGCCTCTCATTGGCTATCCAACAACTCTCTACCAGTACAGGTGGTCTTCAATTCCTGGATCAAGAGCCAGGTGTAGGTGTCCAATTGACTTTTTTTTTTTTTTTCCCTTCCAAGGATTTGTGTGGGTCAGACATCCATCGGCCCATGATTGAGTTGCATTGCTTCGGCTCTAAACCTTAACCTTAAACCCCAGTCAATAGAGGGATGGGTTCTTTGTGTCGCGAGTTACTTCCAAGTACGAAATTTCTGGATGCATCTGACTAATGTCCACAAGTATTCTTCCAAAATTGATAGGAGAGGGACTTTCCTACCTTCAAAATTTTAGGGAGCGAGACATATTTTGGTACATGTTGCTCTCGGGATGTAATTTGAAGTTAATACTCCTTCAGAATAATATCGAATAACTGTGTGGAAGAAGATGAATGAAATTGAAAAGAGGTAAAAGAAGGTTGATTTTGAAGATTTTACTTAGATTCAATGCAATCAATGTAGCTATTTATTAACGATTCTTTCCATGATCCTGAACCGAGGCTTTGAGTTAGATTTTGCAGCAATGAAGTAAAAGAGGGCATGTTACGTTGTGTGTGTGAGAGAGAGAGAGAGAGAGAGAGATTGCTTAAAAATTTAGCCGTCTTTCCTGGAATCATATTCTTGGCTTACGCCAACTCCAACCGTAAGTGCCACGATATGAAGACACCAACTTCGACGTATTTTGATTCCAAATTTTAAATTACTTACAAAATTAATTATATCTTTAAACGGCTTTATATTTATTTATTAGTTGAAAGAGTCTTGTTAATATAATTAAAGAAATTTACGCCGATTCTTTTTTTTTTTTTTGAGATGATGCCATCACTTTATTAAAATAATATATTTTCAGAAAATGTATTTTTTTTTTATAAAAATCATTAAATGTGGATGAGAACCAATCAAAGATTGTTAAAAAATGTAAAAAAAAAAAAACATAGTAGTTTATGGTCTTATGCTTTCAACTGGTCTTTATATATTTTTTATTTACTATATTTGAATATTTCGTTGATTTTCATACCTATCTAATAATTAATTTTGTCAAATAAATAAATAAATAACTATGCATTTTTAATGGTTTGGCGTCATTTCAAGCGAAACCGCGTTGGACCCGGGTCGATTTTCTCAGTCCCCTGTCATTTACGTAGGTGAAAGTCCTGACCCCTGTCCACTATATATGGTGGCCGTGTTTGCATTGGAACCGCATTCATTTACCTCCGTTGGCGATGGCTTCTCCAGTCCTTGCCAGTTGCCAATATCGTGCGCGTGATATTTTTATGGCAGACATTTCTGCGGTGAACGAACATGGTCGTAGAAGCAGTCCTGTGTGACTGTGTGCAACTTGCAGTTGATTTCATTTCAGAGAAGAAAGATTTCAAAACAGAATCTCAGCCTTCTTTACTGGCACCCGCAATAATTACTGACACATAACTTCACCCTTTTTCTTAAACCTTCTTTTGGGGGGTAAATCTAAATCTAATGCGTTTAACTTTAAGGCAACGGTCTTTCAACCGACCGCGAAAAGCAGCAAGTTCTGCCTTTGGAAAAGGTTTACCTAAGTTAGATTAGAAATCATTTTATTGACCGCTAGAGGTCTATTTCCACAAAGATATTATATGATCAAGTCATAAAAGGGTACGGGGAAGGAGGACTGCACAGAACAACACATGCTGCTTTGATCCCCTTGAACACTTAAAAAGTAAAACTAGACATAAAGCTTTAGGAGGATGGGTGGTTGGTTTTGATCCAATTAATTCTACGTCGCTGAACATAGACAACTGGATACCCTGTTGAACATTACAGTAAACCAAACGGCATATGACTTGGAATGGACGCGGTGTTAGAAGACTAGTCAAACTCGTTCTCAAAGGCCACTTCTCTCTTGTTTAACATGACATGATGGCAACTTTCCAATGAAAAGCATCCATGCTAATCATCCACTCCGCATTTACAATCGCCCAATTCTTTCGGCACTTACCATCCCATTTCTGTTCTTTCTTTCTTTTTTTTTTTTTATAAATTTCCCCTAAGAAAGCTTCTACTTCCAACAGGGATAGTGTGGGAACATGTAAGATGTTAATTAGACCACTAAAAGGGCCACATCTCAGTCTCCTGCAGTTCCAAATGGAGTGACATATGGCTAGGCATCGTAGAAAATAATTGGAGGATTGATACCAATTCATGTTGGCCATGAAGGGAAATGAGAGGGCCACCCATCTTCACTTCTCTCCCCATCCATAGAGGGCGACCAAATTGTTGGTCTGGCGGGGCCAGAGATATGATTAATTTGCAATACGCCAACCATCGGCTAGTGGTAGATTACAAACAGTCAATCTGTTTTCTAGTTTGTATGGACCTACGACTCCCAATGGCTTGAAAGATTTCCATAAAACAATACTAAACTTGGCCGACAAGAAGAATAACTTTAGTCCTGTTTAGTGCCAGCTGGGGAACCAATTCCACTCTTCAGTAGATTTCATCATCTGATTCTGCACAACAAGGAGTAAAGCCTCATTTGTCATATCGTTCTATGCTTTTGGTTCTTGCAAGTATCATGTTGTTCTAAATTCATTTTCCAGTGTTCAATTTGATCGTTGGAGATAATACAGTGGTTAATCTGGAATTGGGGGCCGATACAAGCTGTTGGGCGATGGCCTGTTGCGGGCTGTGGCATTAATTTCAGGTGACCTTGTCTGAAGAGGGGCACCCCCCATGACACAACCACTCTTCATGTCGACAATCATTGAAGAGGAACCCCATGCCCAAGGCAAATAAATGGTTCTTTTTTTTGGCTGAGCAACAGATGGTAGGTTCTCTAGCATTAAAACGTGGTGCCAAAATAAAAACTAAAAAAAAAAAAAAAAAAGCGAAGGGCTTGCATCTTAACCCTTCGTGTTGATGTAAATCAGGATTTGTTTTCAACATTTTTCATGCAAGTCATAATTTATAATTCAAACATCTGTATTGAATAGAACGGCACATCTCAATAATTTATAATTCACGTAGAAAATTGTCTCTAATGAGAAATAAGCGGATTTATCTCCAAGGCCGCATCCTAATAATTTATAATTCAAACATCTGTATTGAATGCTGAATGAAAGTTCGAAAAGAAGAAGAAGAGAATTTAAAAAAAAAAAAAAGAAAAGAAAAGAAAAGAAAAGAAAGAAAGAATAAGAAGACTTTGAAGGACACAAAATAACACATAATTAAATTGGTAGCCAGCAGTTGGGATCTACTTCTCCAAACTTCATGTGAAAGACAGAAGCGTAATGGCATCCTCAGTGAATACCTAGGGGATCAAGGTATCAATTGGAACTTGAACTGTTCGTTTCAATTTATGAGATATCACGTGTGTGTCAAGAATATCACATCTGTGAGTGGGAGTCCCCCATTGGATGCACCATAAGTATTATTAAATTAAATCCGTGCCTAACTTTCTTTTATTTATGTATATATCAGTGGCGATCACGTGTGCGATGGGGCCCTGGGGGGGGGGGCCCCCCGGCCCCCGTTATTAACTATTTGATTGGACTGCAAATGAGGGCCCTAATTCCTCGGTTAACATCAACGAAAAATTTTGATTTGGCCAAGCGGGCATGGCCATGACATAACTTCAATTGATGTATTACGCTAGCTTTGATTAAATTTATTGACCTCTGAAGAGGTTTCATTCAATATCTACGTATTATTAGACCCTTCATACACTCCTCACGTTTTGACCATCTTTTAATTAAAAAGAAAGAAAGAAAGAAAACTACTACTACGCTACGTAGTTATATTACTAATATCAATAAAATGTAAATATCGAGAAATATCAATGTCATTCATAATAATAACAATAATAATAATAATAATGATAAAGGTCAATTGCGAATTAAGTAGAAAAGACTTATTATTTGACGAGAGAATAATTGAACCGGAGGGTATTGCTGCACAATGACAGTAGTTATTATCCCATAACCGGGGGTTAAATAAGTGTGGGTCGAGCCCCGGTATAATCAATTAATTAGGAGTTGTATCTTTGAATGCACCTTCACTTTGCCGCAAAAGGTGAGCAGTAGTACAGAGGCCAGAACTGGTCTAAATCTTTCGTTGTTGTTATTATTATTATTTTGGCTCATGATGAACCCTTTATCGCGCATCCTCCAGGTTTTTTGTTCCAATATTGCACCGATACCCTCTCATACTCCAGACCAGATGACACGGTTAAAAACCACACTATCTAATTGGTCTTTAGTCTAATTTAATTGAAATTGGCATTATTTTTTGGATTATAGATCTCAAATTTGAATGCCAGTTAAAATCAATTATTAAGAGGAAAAACAAAACACAAAAAAAAAGAAAAAGAAAAAAGAAGGGCACTCAAGAATAAGAAAACAAAAAAGGAAC
>CM038607.1:166809-185693 GCA_021533255.1 Ceriops tagal
CCCCCCCCCCCCCCCCCCCCCCCCCCCCCCCCCCCCCCCCCAGGGGTTGGACTTGTTTGTTGGAAACGAAGGGCCAGGGCTCGACAAAGCCCGTGATTTAAGAACATTTTGTCTGGAAATCATCATATGACTCCCTTTTCCCTGCTAGAATATAAATATAAACTCGGCACCCCATCACTAATAAGCCTATACTTGGAAACTGATAATCCACCAACAAGAGGTCAAGAGCTACTTTTCGCTAGTAGAAGGAAACTCCACCTCCACAACCGCGACCCCTGTTAAAACTGAAAAACAGACCACAAGACTTGGCAATTATTTGTTTTTTTTTTATTTTTTATTATCGCCTCACACATGTGTACGGGTGTTCTAATTCCTCCCATCTTTGACAGCTTAAAAACCAGCCATATATGTGACTAAGGATTTATTCTTTCAAAATCATTAGTCCATGTCACAAAAGTTATGCTGTACATGTGGTTGTGATGAGCTATGTGGTTTTCCCTGTATTAAAATGACGTAGGAAACACATGGATTCTGATGAAGAGGAAAAAAAAAAAAAAAAGAATAAGAAGATACACGGAGAGATTGAGTAGGGACAATGCACACGAGTGAGCAAACAACTAATCTTAAGGGGAATTGACATTTGGTTTCCGATTGAGCACATTAACATTAACTTGTTTTGTATCGACTCTCCCCGGAAGCAAACAACATAAAAAGCAAAATTAACTTTCCAGCAAGTAAAGACCATGGCATGAATTTCAAATTTCATATGGGCTTGCAAGCAATTAAACCCATGTACTTTTTATTTTATGGTAACTTTCACTTTCTTTTGAAGTGAAACTCATTCTGTTCCATCGAATTGCCTACGCCTTTTGCAATGAGTTACCATCCCTTTAACAAGAAGGGAATAGTGAGTGGGGTATCCATTTGTTCTTTTTTTTGAAAAAATTTTTTTTGACAAAGCAACCCCACCTGTTTCTCGCAAATTCAGTTGCAATAATTAAGACGTTTACTGTTTAATTATTTGGCTTGCACATTATTTTCATGGCGGAATGAATCTATACCCACCGAAATAAACGTACACGTATGAACTATAACTACATAACCACGGGCATATATATAGTCATAAACTATAGAATCTAAAATAATGTACTTGTAGTTCTGTAACAGCTAATCATTTTCAGCCACAACCGCCCCCTCCCCCCCCAACCCCCCGCCCGCTTTCACGACGTTCTACTCATTATTTTACTTTATTTTATTTACACAAAATACGGAGCGCCTCCCCCCCCCCCAAAAAAAACTTTTTTTTTTTTTTTTTTGGGAGGGGTGGGAGGGGGGGGGGGGGGGAGTTTTAACAATTAAGTCAATTTACTGACCGACACTTACATACACTTGCAATATGCCACACGTGAGGTCAAAACTCCGCGAACGAAATCTTCGTCTTAAATTCCCTAGATGGCGACTGCAACGGTGACGGAGGCGTTGGCGGCGGCACCCTCAGATTCTGGAAGTACTCCCTAATGTCGACCCCACCGGCCGCGACATTATCCTTTGGAACGGGTTCATCATCCCGGTTAGGAATAAACGGTGGACGTAACACCTCCGTCAGTAGGTCCCACCTGACGCCTCTGAAGAACTTGTGCTCCTTGATCTCGCACGCTCCTCGCTGATAGCCCAGCCTCTTGTTGGGGTCCTTGTCCAACAACTTTTCGATCAAGTCCGTCAAGTCGGTCCGTTTCCCCACAAACTCCGGCTGTTTCATCAAGACGTTACGGAATGTCTCCTTCCGGTTCTTCCCCTTGAACGGCGTCCTTCCGTACATCATCTCGTAGCTCAGAATCCCCAACGCCCACCAATCAACAGCGAACTCGTGTCCGTCCCCCCGTACAACCTCCGGCGACACGTATTCCTCGGTGCCCACAAAGGAGTTGGACCGTTCTCCATCCCCGAAACTCGGTTTCCGGCGGCTCACCGGGCTAACTCTGGCCGATTTAGCCTTGGTCAGCTCCTTCTTCTCATGAACGGGAACAACAGGGATCCACCGGGCGAAAGTCCGGCGGTGTTGCTTTTTCTGTGACTCGAGGGACTGATGGTGAGTCGAAGATAGAAAGCTCGTGACGGTGGTGCGCTTTGTCAAGGTCCGCGAAAGGTCGAAGTCGGTGAGAGTCACGTGACCGGACTGCTGTATGAGGATGTTTTCGGGCTTGAGGTCTCGGTAGACAATGCCCATGTCGTGGAGATGTTCGAGAGCGCAGACAATCTCAGCTAAATAGAAGCGAACGACCGCGGGGGAGAAAACGCGGTCGTTTTGGCTGTGGCGGAGGACGTTGAGGTCGCCACCGGGGCAGAAAGGGACGGCCCAAGCCAGGAACTCCGGGGTGTCGAAGGAGGATATGAGGGCGGGGAGAAATGGGTGGGAGAGTCGGGAGAGTACCTGGATCTCCCAGCGGGCACGTCGGTCGGCCTCGAATTTTCTGTGAAGGGTGGATTTCTCGACGACTTTGAGGGCGCAGGGGTTTCGGGCAGCAGGGTCAGCTGCCTGGTCGTGGACCAGGAACACCGTGCCCATGGCTCCTTTTCCTAGGACTTTGATTGCTCTAAGGTTGTCCAAGTCCAACTTTGCGAATGTCTGCTGAGTTTGTTGTCGTTGTCGTCGTCGTCGTCGTTCGTCTTCTGGCCGTGGCTCTTCCATTTTTAGTATATCAGGAGAAAGATAGAGAGAGAGAGAGAGAGATGAAGAAAAGTAAAGTCCCAGAGAGATAGAGAGCGAGAACGGGAGAGGGAAAGAGGGATGATGGTTTACTACGTTGGGATTTTGGGATTTATATACTTGGTTTCACTGTTAACTTTTTTTTTTCTTCTTTGTTTTTTTTTTTTTTTAAAGTTCTTGGCTTTTTGGGTAACCCTCTGTGTTGTGTCTTTAACTCAAATGCTGGTGGTTACGGTTTAGATTAAATTACTAATTGCCTCCAGTTATATTTGATTGATTGATTTTGTGCAACATGAAAGAAGCCTCGAAGCCCTTGATTTAGATTACCCAGGCTGGCAGGGGCAAATGGCGAACCTTAGGGTGGCGAAAACACGACAGAATTTGTTGCACCACATTGCCTTTCTTGTCTCCCTGGTGGTTTTCTTCTGTTTTGTTGTGAATGTTTTTCCTGTAGCCGCTTTCTTGGTTTTCCTCTTCTTGCCACCTTTCTTCGTTGTTCTGATTTTCTTCTAGCTATTTTACGTTCACAATCTGACATTCTGTCGCAAGTCTTTGAATGCATGCTACGCTGTGGCTGGGAGATGTATGTCACGAGAAATGGCATAATTTCACGTCTTTGAAGCAAAGCGAAAACGTACAAATAGATTCTTTTTAAGTCTTTTTCTTTCTTTCTTTCTTTCTTTATTTTTTTTCAAAAACAAGAATCCAAATAGATCTTTAACGTTACTCAAGCGTTAATTAGGTGCTCGGGAGTCATCTATAGAAATATGTATCTTAGACAATAAGTCATCTACGAAGTGTAGTCAAAGAGAGCGCCTTGCTACGCTAACAACTAGACTGCCGAAGCAATGAATTATGTGCAGGTTCTTTCGAAGAGAAGCAAACTAAAATACCCATTTCGTAAAACAACTCAAACACGGCATGAATTGGCCAGCTTCACAGCTAGCTATTAATACACCTAATCTATTTAATAAAATTGCAATTAAGCAATAAAATACAGATTAGGCAAGGCAGTAGCCCTGTCCTCGCTACTTGTTGTACTATCCTAAATCACAATTATATATGTCGCCAATTGATTCCAACTTATATCAACCTACTGGTGCGCATATGGTCATAAATTATTGCAAAGAGGAGTTAGTTAACGATACATTTAATTAATCATTTTCTCGCTACAATACTAAAGACAATTTAGGAGAAGTGGGGTGGGGGGGGGGCGGGGTGTGGCGTGTAGAGGGAGAAGAAAGAAGGAAAAAGGATCCAACACATATAAATTACATAGAGCAAAACAAAAGACAAACGAGAATCATTCTGCGGTTGTCACTTGTACGGGGCTTCCTACAATCCAAGGGGGATGGGGGCGTCGTGTTCATCTGTGTGCACCTCACAGTACTGACGGATCAAACAGCACTAACTATTGAAGAGGTGGTCTGTTGATGGAATGTTGCCAGCTTCTCATTCCTTCAATTGTTTTCTTTATTCATTCCATTGCTTTATTTCACTCCCAATTATTCAAGCTATATACCTTCTCGATTTGATTCCGATAAGTTTTTCTACTATATTTATTTATGTAACCAATGTTTATGCTTTGCATGTGGATTGCACTGTGTTAAATTAATTAATTGTTATTGACTTTTAGCCTTACAAAAAGTAGGGACTGCGGAAATTCAGGGAATTGTCATATGTCCCTTGCGGGGTTCAGTCTTCCTCCACCTCCTCCTTCTTTTTGTGTTTTTTTTTTTCTTTTTTCAATCTTTTTTCCTTTATGACTCAGTCGCCAGCACACTGAATAAATAGAGTTAAATTGTGAGGTCAATACATTAAATCGAGTATCAATTTTTTTAATAGATATATATATATTATTTGTATGACCAGGGAGGTGTCCTTTTTTTTTTTTTTTGTGTGTATGCGAATCATGGGTAACCTCAAAATGCCCGTCTCTCAGGTTTTCTTTTGTAGGAGTATGTCGAGCTAGAGCTAATAATCGAGGGATTGGACACTTAACATATGTACAGAGCTGGTGATGATTGAGGACCACAAGGCCTTTCGTAGGTGGCCATAGGATATGAGGAGGTAACTACGGCTTGAAAATAATAGAAAAGGGAAATTGTACGGTATATTTAGATATGCATATAATATATAGTGTCGGTTTTCATTTCAAATATGCAGGCACAGCTAGCTAGAGCTGCAAAGCAAGCATGTTCCTAAATGTCTAGCAATGCAAAAACAATCTCAATCTGATTTCCTAGACATTATGGTATAAAGAGCAGCAATTTATATTCTTTCAAGCGTAATGGCAGACATAATTATCGTGACTTTTAGAAAACATCCGTTTAAAAAACGAATGCTGATATTTGATTTTCAATAGATGCATATATCCCCCGTATTATTCGTATGTATGACGATTGGAAAGCTGGGGGAATCATATCCGATTCTCACAATGAGGCCGGCTACTTAAAAAGTGGGAATTAGGCTCGAATCCAATTCGCTATTAATAAATTAGTTCACACTATCTGCAGGTGACTTAATTTGATGAATTTTTAGGTAGTGCCGGTGGATCCAATTCTTCACAGCATTACCCGCCACGGGGACGCAGGGAGCAAAATACTGATGCTTGACCTAATCAACTGGGTTGTTTTCGGTTCCTCTTCGGTTTCACGCTTTTGATTCGCATATTTGGTCACTTTCTTAATGCCTAAGGCGTATTTCATACTTTCTTAATATCGGTTAGTTTATTTTTTAACTTTGAATTCTTACCAACACTTCCGAGACATTTTGCTTTTTTTTACTCTATCATAAGGTTGCCTTTTCCTATAAGAACAAATAGCAAAAAGATCGATCGAGCTGAGGCACAAAACTACAGGATCTGTCATCAAAATGTTGAAGATAAAGAAACGGAAAAGTGAAATCAACACTGCTCTCCTTATTATCAAAGTGTGAGAAACATCGTCCCAATATTTACTTGATTATGTGGAAATATATTGGTCATATTTTCAATAAAAAGCTTCATCAGAAAGCATTTTAACGTTTGTTTCTTTTTCTTTTTCATTTTGAAATGAGGTCAAGGATAGTGTTCTATAACTCTCTGAACCAAAGCATAATTAACATTCAATGTCGTGTTTTATTGCCAAACAATACTAAGAAAAAAGAAAAAAAGGCTTCGGTGGCCGAAATAATTGACACAAAATAGTGACCTTTTGTTTCTATATGGCAGCATGTGCATCGCGAACATCTCCATCAATCGAGCTAACCAGGATTTTGTGTGTGTGTGTGTGTGTGTGTGTATGGATATGTGCGCACATGGGGAGATACATAAATGTCTGAGAAGGACATGATAAACTGAGATTGCTCTATTGGCGTTGATTGTTACAATTCACAGGTCGGGTGCATCCACGAGTGGTCCTACGTTAAGTTGCCACCGTCTAATTGCATATAGATGCTAAATTTTCAACCTTCCGTATGTCACACAATTTTTTCTCATACATCAATTTTCTCTATAATTCTCTCCAATTTACAAGTATATGAATATATAAGACCGTGTCTACGCTCCAGCAGATAGCAAGAGACGGTTTGAATATCGGCTATTCAGAATGAGAATTACTTCCCGAAAGCAATAAGGCCAATAGAAATGGAAAGAAGGAAAAAAAAAAAAAACAGAGAGAGAGAGAGAGAAGAAAAGGAGAAGGGAACAGGGAATCTATTTTTGGCATTTAGCTATGTTTCAAAGCACGCCTAAAATGCCTAGGATTTTGCCACTCATTGTTCGTACTCGTGCATTGGTTCGTCCAAAATAGAAACTGAAAGGAAATATCCTATCGTATATATTGTGATCACCGGACAATGTCCCGTGTGGTTTCCCACGTGTACAGCGTATGGCGATGATCACTCTACCTCCACCTGCGGACTTTCTTTAATCGATTGATTTTACATTATGAGGCGATGATTCAATTATATATATATATATATATATATATATATATCTTGTGCTTGCTTTCTTTATATATATATATATATGTCCATGTAATATGGCTTTTATCGTTGGATCCAACTACTGATAATATATATAACCTGCTCCATCTAGTACTGATACATATATATAATGTTGACATGAAAGCACCAAACTGTTATTTTAGATTTTAACAGCGTTGCATTACCATCACCACCAGTATCGTAAGATTAATGTTGCCCTTCATAATTGCTACGACGGTGATAGGGATAGGGATTAATATAGTCTTTCCCCCCCCCCCAAGTTTTCTGGTCGTAGCTACTTTGATCATAAACTACAAATTGCCTGCAGCCCTCCTTTCTTCAATACGTTTGACAAAATTATTGCTTACTGCGTTATGTTCAAATACCAATAATTGTTGCTGCATATCTCAGCTAGTTGTGGATCATGTGCTATGAACAATTTCAAAATGGACAAAGCAGTTGATTGCATGTAACCTTTTTTTTTTTTTTTCAATTACTTGACCCCATACATACGCAATTGATGTTCGTATATAGTTAATTAGGCTGGTATGCTGAAAATGTAGAACAAAACGCCAATTTAATTTTGTATTTTTGACGGCAAAAGCCACTTTACCTTTTTTCTGCATATCATCCAAAAAAAAAAAACAAACAACCACAACAAACAAAAGAAAATGCAAGAGCCAATTTACCTTTTGCTGTATTTCAAGAAAGCTGATGTATATAATCAGATTTGATAAAATTTTAGATAATCAAGTACAATTTCACTTCACAGCTCTGGCCTCTGAGTTCCAAAATGCTTACGCTTTATGCAAATTTATTGATCAGAATGTGGAGGTTTTGACATCAAGAGGTCTACAAAGATTAGCCAGCCACGTACCAAAGTTCTCCTCCCCCGTGCATTTGCAATTCGCATAGGATAGACTAGCAAATTAAGAGCAAATTTGATGTTGGCAGTTTGCTGAAAAGCAATTTGAGTTGTTTTAGGCTATGCCATGGAAATTATGCCTGGTAGTTCTAGCATCTTTTCATAGCTAATTGTTCATAGTCATTAGCTGGGTAGGTCACAAAGAGAGAGGCGCAGAGAGAGATTGATGGGCCATGTGCTTCAGCTTTTTGGCATATAATACCAAATAGAAGTTAATATTTGGAACCCACTCAAAGCTCCACGTCTGCCAACTTTGGGTTACATAAGGTCCCAGACACCTTTTTCTTTATTTATTTTCCGCTGTCCTTGGGCTTATATGTTGGCAACATGACATCCCCACCGAGAAATGTTTAAAACTCCTTGCATCGCTTTTGAAGTTTCATAAAATGTGTTCCTGTCTCCCATCATTTTGGTGGGAGAAAATGTCAGCTTCCACCTAGTTCAAAGTATAGGAAAATTTAAAACCACTTAATTATGTTCCTTCCACCCTTTTGTCAAAGTTAGCAACTTATGAACTTTGAAGATAAAGGCACGTATACTATCATGATGCCCCTGTCGGCCATTATTTTACCATCAGTCACAAAAACTTTGTCTTCTGTTCTGCAAATTCTTTCTCATCCATTAGAAGGGAAACAATTAAGTTCATGTAAACTTCCTCGGATGATGCCCACTCCTAATTACTTATTATTATTATTTCTGATCGAACTCATTGGTGAACAATGTGTAATTACATAGACGCATACTTAATTGTGGTAGTGACTCCCAAGTATGACGTGCTACGGTAACTTAGATGATCGACTGGATTATGATCTCTGAGTGTGTGTGTGTGTGTGTCTGGAGAAATATATGCAGGTAATAAAGATATCATCACGAACTTAAATACGCACTAAATCCCAAAAGTGGCCAAAACATTAATTAAAATATAAGTTGTTTTTGGGTTTTCGGTGAAAAAGGGGATGCAATTAGTGAGATAGTCCACTACTCTGTACATAACGTCGGGAAACTTTCTCCTAGAAGGAGACAGAAGTACCCAACCAAAAATTAAAAAAAAAAAAAAGGGACGCAAACCGATAACAGTTAAATACCTCCAGTTCTGGATGCAATGCAACGTATGCAGGATCAATTCTCTGGCTAAATACTGAAATTGCCATATGATTGACAGATTGAGCGCTCAATCTTTTATGGCAATTAGATGGCATGTGAGGAGCTAAGAGTGGTGGAATCCAGGAAGCACGACTCGGGAGCCCGCTTTTTCGCTCATTGCGCGCGAGAGACAAAGACCAAAGCTGCGACCCAATTAAGTACATTATCGCCGCAATGGGCCTTGAGTGACGACAATATTCTCCAAGTGTGTGTGGTTTGTAAGACTATAAGTGGACAGAAGTTTTTGCATCCATATCCTAAGATGAAATTATCTATATGGCCTATCTCTTTTGTTCATATGATAAATGCAATTATTATTATTGTAGATATTACTCAGCAGGCTCCCTTCAATAATGGTGAAACGTACGGTTGTTTTGTAGTTCTCTCTTGAGGATAGAAATTTTATTCTCCCTCATAAGCACTGTCTCGGTATATCTATTAGCGCAAAAGAGAGAGCGGCGGCAATGGGGTGGGGGCGCCGGGAGTTGCATTTTGAACTTGGAAATCATGTACAGAATAACACGTACTATAATTGCACCTCCTTCTTGGTTTTCTTTCCCGCCGTACTTAGTTGTTTTATAATTGCAATCTTTTTATAGCTCTTTCATTCCGTCGCATTCATATATCTATCCTATGATTGTATTACAATTTCTCTCTTTTATTTGTTAAGAAATTCATTAGTTAGTAATAAATTACATAGAAAATATTTCTCCTTTTTTCTTCTTCTTTTTTTTATAAAAAAATTAATTATTATTTATTCTTACGAATCCTATAATTCTTTCTAAAATTAGAACTCTAAACTTCAAAAATAAGTTTAAATTTTCAATTACTTAAATATTCTTGAAACACATATTTACCTCTCTATAAGATACTTCTTCGTATCCTTATGCTATATTATTGATTTTTTTTTTTTTGGTCTTTCGCCTACAAATATATATGTGTCTGTGTGTGTGGTCTTGGAAATATTATTGATTCTTACAATCCTTCTTGTACTTAATGATTTTGGGCCAAGAGCATATGTCGTGTAATTTTCAGTAATAAGCCATCGTGATTGAATATAAGTTCCGTGGACACGTGTTGGACTCTATAAGGATAATAAAGCCGCACGGAGCTCGCTTCTTACGCACAAAATCTAAGCAGGGCTCCCTCCCAAGAAGCCATCTTTACCCCTTCGACTACTATGAATGGAGTCCACATATTTTCGGCCCTGCACTTGGGCCGGGGTTCTTGAAAAACAAAGTTTGAACTTGACCATTGTAACCTCAGACCACAATCATTGTTATGTGGACTATGTCCACGTCAATCTTGCCCAGTGAACCGCCGGTTCATGCAGACTTAATCCGCCTAACAAGTTTTACCCGGTTCATATCATCCATTCACGTATTACATATCCATTCTTGTGTGAAAAGAAATACATATATACATTGGGGTGGGGTGGGGTGGCGTGGGTAGGGGCTGGGAAGGGGAGGGAAGGGGAAAGGGTCCAGACTAAGATCATGATGTTAAGGTTATTAACGCGGGGCATAACAAATTTCCCCGTTGAACCGATCAACGAGAAAGTCCAATCCCGAGCCTTTGTTAGTTCACACATGGCCCTCAATTCCAAATTGGGGTAGCTCAAAAACGGTGATTTATTACATCTAGTACAATTCTAAACCCACCTTATAAAGAATAAGAATAAAATATGGAGATATCTCCATAGCCCCAACCCAAAGTTTATGCTGTTGGTCTTAATTAAGCAGCAAGCATCAAGGCGGCGTGGGTATAATGGGGCTTTTCGACGTAACCCCGAAATGAAACCAAAGGCTCACGCTAACATTTTTCACCATAGGCCAATCTTAAAAACCACTTTGGGGTGTGCTCGGGCCTTTTGTTTTCCTCTCGCTTGGGGCCGAGACTTTTTGAGTCCTGCGCATCGCAGTTCAAATATATAGCTGATAATATGCTACTGTGGCATGTGCCCGCTTCTTTCTTGTGAATCTTTAAAATAGAATCTTGAAGCTCTGCCCGGATATGTATAGGATTGTGCAAAACCAGTTATTCTTCGTTGAATCTCTTAAATAGAATCTTGAAAACCTGCCCTGAATAGGATTGTCTTCTCTGTTTGTTGAATCTCTAAGAGAGAATCATGAGACAAACTCTGGCGAATAGGTTCGTGCAAAACCATTGCAAATAATGCCTTTCTTCCCAGTTCTACTTCTGCAAGTCATCGAACTCAGTCTGGCGGGGCAGTTTCTAACAGTGCCTGCACAATTCTTGGAAATCGGTTTTTTAGTCTCTTGATCGTCATTCTCAAGAAAAAGGCAAGTCTTGTGCGCGCTATGGCAGTCAGTCTACCGTTGTGGGTTGGGCTCTGGCTCATTTTCTGGTTGAGCCTTCGTTTTCTTTGCTCTCCCAGGTAAGAAAAATCACATCTTTCCCATCGGCAAAATCACTTCTTCCCCCATTTTAGTTGGCCAATAGAGCCTTTATTTATGAAGTTCAATTGCAGAGGATTGCATTTAATTGAATACTGTAAAGTTTTCTACGTTTTTCAAGGCAATCCCATTGTCTAAAAGATACAAATGGAGTGTCAACTTTGACGGTAACTATTCGTTCATCTGTTCTTGCCATACCCACTCTTTCTTTCGCGAAGTAATTTGGGTCGAGGCCGCTGTGTTGGCTCGGCTTTTGGCTGGTTGATAATCCAACGATCACATGGGGAGTATTTTAAGCTATCTCTGGCAAATTTGTTTAGTGGTTCTGTGATTGAAGTTCCACTATTGAATTATAGACGTAAAAGCGGAGATGTCTACTTATCATCCCCACCCGCATCTCATAGTTGCACTGTATTGGTGGCTCTCTTCGGGGGTGGTTTTGCTTCATTGAAGTTGAGCGACAACAGATGGGAGATTAATAGAGATACAAATTGGATTCGCGGAACCAGAACAAAAGATTATATTGAGCATGCGGTGGCATTGCAGGACAAATTTTATTGCTTGACTTCTCTCGGAAAGCTTGTGACTATAGAAGTCGGCAACAATGCTGTGGTTATAATTTCAAGCGCGGAAATCCATGTTGGCAAGCCTAAGTCTAGCCCAATTTCATGGGATTACCGGTAAATGGTGGAGGCTTAAGGGAAGATTTTGCTGGTAATAGTGTGGGTCTTTTCTTCCAAATTACTCCACGTGGAGATGTTTCGATTTGATTTTGACAGCTCTGAATGGATCAAATTGGAAAGCCTGGATGATCAGACGCTGTTTGTTGGGTATCACTCTTCCTTTTCAGTTGCTGCAGGCATAACAAGGCCAAGGGGAAACAATGTTTACATTGCGAATTATGCCGACAATGGTTGGAATGTGTTCGACATGGAAAGTAAGGAGGTGTTGGAAGGTGACCAGGGCGATTGGCCTGTCACTCAACTAAACGATGACAGATTCTGGATATTGCCAAAGCTATGAATGGCAAAAAGCATGGAGAACGAAGGAATGTCAGATCGGTTCACAGCGTCTTCCTTTCCTTTCCTTTGTTTTTCAGTTTCTTGGATGGACCCACCCAGACGAAAAGGTCAGAAAGGCCCGTAACCTTTTAGATTGGGGATGCGGCAGTAAACTTTTTTCCTGTTTCTATTTGTAGTTCTTGGTGGAGACTACTCTGGAATAACGATAACGCAGAGCATCTGCGGTTTCCATGAACTACTGACGTAACCACTTTGTGACGGCCGCGTGGCTGGAGCTGTTGGATTCGGCCCGCTCTTTTTCCCATAACCAACAGATACTCCAAAGGCCCAACACTGCCTTATTCAGTCCACATCATCCTCATCATCACCACTCATCATTATTATTTATTTTTATGCAAGAAACTAAAGATTAAATTTTAAACTTTATGTTGAGAGTTTAAATTATTGTATTATTAAATTTATCATTAACGATATTATTATTTAATTTTATATCTCCTTTTCCACACTGACAAGGCAGGGTGATTATTTAATAATTTAATGAATTTTGAGGACGGAAACGTGGACAACCTTTCTCTTTATCTCCCTTTTCCTCTATTGTCCCTGAGGCGTGGGGTAGAGGTGTGAGTGGAATCGTTCACAATCCCGTGAATCCAAACTATAATCAAATAAAATTAATAAAATGGTTGAGAATAATATGGATATAGTTTGTAATTTAAATAAACCATTAAAATCAAATTAAATTGTCTAATAATACTAAATCTTAAAAATATATTTTATGAGAGTATGAACCACGCGCCCACGCACACAAACACATGCACAAAAAAAAAAAAAATCATTCCTTATAGCCCAAGCAACAAACACATTGACTATAAGCACTTATCATGTTTTTAAAAAATTGTTTTCTCCTTTTAAATATTTAAAAAGTCAATATTTGCATACTGATGATTTTATTTGTTACACTAGATGTGAATAACAATTTTACTGTAACCGTTAATTATACTGGGTATGATTTCAATTGACCAATTTTACTGTAACCGTTAATGATAATTTGACTGATTTTACTACTATATTAATTTAGTTATTATTTGGAAAATTTTTCCGACCATTATTAACGATTTGGTTTTAATATAAGTACTAAATAGACCCCAATTAACTCAAGTATGCCCCTAGGGGTTGGCTATGTTAGCATACAGGTCTTGCCAACATTTTCCTAGAAAGCCGATTTTTATTTAATTTTAAACGTTCAAGGGGCCCAAGAAACATTGGTTGTGGACTTTAACTCAGATAGAGTTATGGGAATTTTGTTGTGGGAGAACTTGGACGCTGGCAATTTGCTCACAAAAACATGGTATCTTTGCTTACGTCGAACTTTTTTTTTACGGCTTAAATATCAAATCAACCTTTTGCTTTCGCCGTTGTCCAGCGCTTGGCCTCGAGCAACTGCCGACATCATTGCGTTCCTTGTAATTCTTTTCACAATCACACATCCATTTTGTTGCAAGTGGTCGAATTTCATGCTAAATAGGAATATATGACTTTTTGAACACGAGTTGGCTCGTAATGGTCACACAAACCCTCACAGAACTTGACTTTTAAAATGTTTCCATTCAAAACTACGTGAAAGCTAGCGAGTGGACGCAGAGGGGGCGCCAGTGCTACTGCCCAAACCCATCTTCTGCCCCAGCAGAGTAAGCTGATCAACAAATTCCTTCCCCGTGAGAATTTCAGTCGTCCCATATATAATGTGCTCGACAGGCTGTTCTCGCTGCGCAAGCTCTTGCAGGCCAGCATACTCCACATAATTACCCCCACCAATCATGAAGACCAGGGCTTCTTTAAATGGCCCTTTCATATGGCTGCTACCGCAGCCAGGGCTTGACTTAGGAGCACGGGGATCAAACACGAGGTAAGAATCAATTTCAGGATTTGGCTTCCCCACCATCAATGCTTCCACTGCCCTCGCTAATGCCAACCGTTTATCACCGGACAATAAATTCTTCACACCTGCAGTCACAGCGTTAACCGACTGTCGATAGATTTTCTCAGCCCAATCAACAATGTCCCTTCTACCAGCAGAATTTGCTGATGCCGATGAAGCACCCAAGGATTTAATCTTCTTCACATAGTGGTATGCATAGGTATCAACCTCAGCTTTCCTGAGAGCTGCTTCCACTGATTCTGCTTCTGACTGATCAATGCTTTCAGAAGATATGAGGTAACTGATTGCAAATCTCAGCTTATCCATCTTAGACCCTTTCCCTTTAAGCACATCTATGAGTTCGTTCTGTTGAATCCCTCCTCTCAACATCATCTCATTCTCTTTTTCCGCATAAAAATAAAGAGACCTCTCTTTGATCTCACCCAACAGCACAGTTGCAATGTTTGTGTGCTTATCGATCACATGCTTCCGTTCCGTCAACTCAGGCAGCGAATTTACCGCATTCATCAAATGTTTCAAGTCAGGTCCATCAAACCGGGCTCCATCGGTCCCACACGTGCTCCTGTTAATCACGTCAACATCCTTTTTATACTTGTTCAATTGGGTCGCAATTTTCTCTTCCACCTCGGGGAACTCCAGGGACCCATTTGCAGACCAGAACGGATCAGAACTATCTAGCTCATATGACCGCATCCCACCCTTTTCCCCTTGCACGATTACCCTATTAAGCTTCAAGCCAAGCACATCGTGGACAAGAGGGCGATACCTAAAATCATGTTGTATGACAACTGACAAGTCAAAATTACGATCAAAGATACACAAAATTGGCCTTTTAAATGAGATAGCAAAACACCCGCCTTCTGAAAACAAATTGTTTTTCGAAAGCAAGTGATCCCTCAGCCTATGATACAATGCCGAGGCAACCATCTCTGCTGGCCCCCCACGCGGGCACCTAATAACTGGCACAACTGCTAGCGTGGCCAACACACAGAATAATCCACTAACAATCCTATCGATTATCTGTTGGATCTCTCCATCCACTGAAGCAGATGGATCGTTCAACTGAGCGTAAGTAGACTGCTGGGCCAAGGAAAACAAATTATCCTCCAGAGTCACGAACTCCAAGTACTCGTCGCGAACCTTTTCGATCCTCTGTGTGGAGGCCGAATTCAAGGTCCCAGCTGCAAGATCCTCGATAAGTGGGCGGGGAACGGAGGAGCAGAAATTCAGGAGGAAGCAATCATAGAGAGAGCGGGATGCATCGGCAATGATTTTTCGGATGTTGGCTTGAGTGGGTTGGACAAAGTAGACGGCAGGGACGTCGGGGACGGGCTTTCTGTCCTTGTCGATCAGGAAGTGGAGGGTAACACCGTGTTTGCGTAGATCCTTGACGTGGAACGATGGGGAGAGGATATCTTGACAGAATTTATCATAGATCAAGAGCTTGTACACCTCTCCGCTGGCACTTGTATTGGCGGGCTGTTCCTTCAGATTTAGCATGCGGACTATACATTCTGCAACGGCCGTAAGATATGAATGAAAATAGAATAAAATTAAAAAAAAAATAAAGGCTTTCGGATACTAAATAAACAGACAAAAAACAGATACAAAGAAACATAATTTACCTACCTATTTGTTTCTGGCGGAGATTTATCAGAGCCATGTCGTGTGGCGGAGAGGCGAGAGGGAGAAGCTTATCGTCCCCTGATTTCCGTTGCGAATTTCCCCATGACGGCTAATGAAATAAACTAGTAGTCTAGTCCCCCATTTATAGGAGTTCAGAGCTACGTAAGATTGAAAAAAAAAGAAGAAAAAAGCTAAAGAAAAGTTTAAAATAAACTTAGTAGTTCAATAATAATAATAACACGGGGAGTATCAAATCAAAACTGAATAGAAGTCTAATGAAACGAGGAGACTTGCATCCTTTCGCAGATTCCCAAGTGCTTTTGGTATTCTACTGTGCTTGATTTCAGTCGTAATCCAATGAAATGGTTACGCTGCAGTAATCTTATTATTGCAAACGGTAAATCGAAAAATAAAGTAACACCATAATTTTACGTGGTTCGGTCAACGTGAGCTATATCCACGAAAAATACAGAGGAATTCTTTTATTAGTTGAGAAAATGTATTACAAGATACAAAGAGCGTGACTCACCTCTCAAAACTCTCTCTTCTTCTCCTAACCTTATTATGCCTATTTATATAGGACTAGAAAAAGGGCAAAAGGGTAATTTAAAATATAAGGCATATTCCAACAAATTTCCACCTTGCATTGTATTCTCTAAACACATAACAAAATAAAATCCTTCTGTTTCTCCTCCAAATGGCCCCTTAGAGCCAGTCAAGCAAAACGAACACCAATCAAGTCCAAGCAATGCTTGAACTTGTTAGAACAAATTGGTTTCGTCAACATGTCAGCTGGATTGTCTGCAGTAGCGACCTTTTTCACTGAAATCAAACCTTGAGATATAACATCTCGTAAGAAATGGTATCTGACATCAATGTGTTTGGTCCTCTCATGATACACTTGATTTTTGGTCAAGTGTATAGCACTCTGACTGTCACAGAATACGGTGGTAGTTTCCTGTGATAAACCCAAATCAGTGACCAAACCTTTCAACCAAATAGCTTCCTTGACTGCTTCTGCTATTGCCATGTACTCAGCTTCAGTAGTGGAAAGAGCAACTGTTGATTGCAATGTTGCCTTCCAACAAATGACACTGCCTGAAAGAGTGAAAACATAACCAGTTGTTGATCTTCTTCTGTCAAGGTCACCTGCATAGTCAGAATCCACAAAACCAGTACACAACCTACTGCCTCTGCTGAACATCAGTCCTACATCTGTAGTGCCTCTAAAATACCGAAGTATCCATTTAACTGCTTGCCAATGTGCTTTCCCAGGATTAGCCATATATCTACTGACCACACTGACTGCCTGCGAAATATCTGGACGAGTACAAACCATAGCATACATAACACTACCCACTGCACTAGAGTATGGAACATGTAACATATATTCCTCCTCCTCTAAGCTATTGGGTGACAAAGAGGCTGAAAGTCTGAAGTGTGAAGCCAAAGGAGTACTTACCGGTTTGCAACTCATCATCCCAAAGCGATCAAGAACCTTCTCGATGTACCTTTTCTGCAAAAGGCGCAACTCTCCTGCTTGCCTGTCTCTGGTGATCTCCATGCCTAAAATCTTTTTTGCAGCTTCCAAATCTTTCATCTCGAAATCTCTACCAAGTAGCTTCTTCAAACTATTAATCTCAGATATGCTTGTAGAGGCAACAAGAATATCATCTACATATAGTAACAGATAAACAAATGATCCATCATGAAGCTTCCTATGGTAGGCACAACTGTCATACTTACTCCTTGAGTAACCATGACCTACCATAAAGCTGTCAAATTTCTTATACCATTGTCTAGGAGACTGCTTTAAACCATATAGAGATTTCTTCAACCTGCAAACATGATCCTCCTTGCCTTCAATCTGGAAACCCTCTGGTTGATCCATATAGATGACTTCCTCAAGATCGTCATGTAGAAAAGCAGTCTTGACATCAAGCTGCTCCAGTTCCATATCATACATAGCAACCATAACTAGAAGCACACGAATGGAAGTGTGCTTTACAGAAGGAGAAAATACCTCATTGAAGTCAATCCCTTCTTTCTGGCTATAGTTCTTTGCAACCAGACGTGCCTTGTACCTTGCATCTTCAACTCCTGGGATTCCCTCCTTCTTCTTGTAGATCCATTTGCAGCCAAGTGAGAAAGATTTCGGATCTGAAACCCGTGGGCAGGTTGGGGCTGCAGTTGCCCCTTATTGTTTGTTTCCCTGACGTGCTCAAGAACAGGCTCGTGTCTCTGCAGTCGGCTTTTGATTTCGCCGACTTTGTATGGTTTTAGTTGGTCGAATCAAAGGAGAGAGGTACCTTTTTCAATTTTGGTGGGATGCTCGTCGGCCGTGGTGTGGGTGGCTGGAGAGAGAAAAAATTTTTCTTCGGTGGGACGGAGAGAGGATATGGTCGTCGGTGGTGTGGGTGGCCGGAGAGAGAAATTTTCTTTTTTTTTTTTCTCAGTGGGACGGAGAGAGGCTGTGGTGTGGGTGGCCGGAGAGAGAGAAAAAAAATTTTTTTTTTTTTCCTTAAGTTCTGATACCAATTTGTTATTGCAAATGGTAAATCGAAGAACAAAGTAACACCAGAATTTTACGTGGTTCGGTCGACGTGAGCTACGTCCACAGAAAGGACAGAGGAATTCTCTTATTAGTTGAGAAAGTGTGTTACAAGATACAAAGAGCGTGACTCACCTCTCAAAACTCTCTCTTCTTCTTCTAACCCTATTATGCCTATTTATATAGGATTAGAAGAAGGACAAAAGGATAATTTAGAATAAAAGGCATATTCCAACAAATCTAATGGATATTGAGCCCTCCATTAGAGGAATATATATATATATATATATATTATTTATTTTCTATAAAGAGAAAGGTTTTCCATTGCCTGACTTTTGGATAAAAAAAAAAAAGGCAGATTTCTTGTTTGACCCACCCAAAGTTCAAGTTTTTAGATTGTCTGTCGATTGTGTAGGTTTACGTTTGCCCGTTTAACGTTGAAGAAATGTCCCGTGCACTGTGCTCTTTTCGTTTATCTTTCAGCCTATCTAACCCCACCAAGAAATGTCTAAAACCCCTTGCATCACTTCGGAGTTTCGAAAAATGCGTTCCTGTCTGCCATCATTTTTGTTTTTTTTTTGGGGGGGG
>CM038607.1:195245-213379 GCA_021533255.1 Ceriops tagal
TTTTTTTTTTTTTTTGGGGTGGACAAGTTAAACGTTAATCACTAGTGTTAAAGCTTGTTCCCTAAATTGAATGAACCAATTGCGTCTAATTAATCATGGTGTTAGAACTGTATACTGCTCGGTGTTACGTCTATCTGTTTATTTATGTATGGTAGTCAGAATCAGGGTACGATTTTCCATGAACATGTACTACTAATACATCAGGAAATGCAAAGTCCCATTAGTCTTTATTTGGATAGACGCCGCAAATAATATCGCACAATTACCGTTATAAAAATTGGCGGGACAGGTGTCGTTCCAAGGTCTCAGCATGCACTCCGAAAAATAAGTCAAATTTTAACAGCCTATAAAAATGTTGAAGCAAAAAAACACTAAAACCTCTAGCGGCAAATCGAGATGATTTTTTTTCTTTTTTTTTTTTTGTGTGGATAAATGGCTAATATGAGAAAATTAGTCTTAAACTTCATTGTTGTCAAATCAAAATATATTTTCATTCTTGCGTTGGAAATTTATATTTGCAGCCACACGTAAATCCAATGGCCAGAGTATGTGGCTCCAAATCTTTTTGTCCGCATTGCAAATTTTCAATGTATTTAACTACAACGTAGTGAATGATTATGGGCTTTTGCTTTGGATTGGGCTGTTTAAACAGTTTTAATTTTGCGTTTGCCTCATCCAAAATAATAATAATAATAATAATAATAATTTTGTTTTTAATCGAAAGGCAATCTTATCTCAAAAGTTCCAACGATAGCCAATATATAGTATTTTATTTATTTATTTATACAAAAACAAAGTTTCCTCTTTTATTTGTTTTGATTAATCGACAAGAAAATAATAAGAGAGAGAGAGAGAGAGAGAGAGAGAGTCCACTTTCCATTCACAAATTTGCAATGCCGACGTCATCGCATACCCTCAAAAGGCCCAAGCCCAAAATCAAAGTTTTCTTTGAGAACCAAAAAAAAAAAAAAAAAAAACGAATTTATGTCAAGTCAGTCTTCCTCTTTTTCATTTCCTTTTTTTCAGGCCTGCTTGTGGGGCTGTGCTTCCCCTCTCTGCAAAAACCCTCATTCCCTGATTGGATTCCAATTCTTCTCCAAAAAGGTGCGTGCTTTTTCTTTCTTTCTGTTTATTTCTCTTCACTTCAACGTCTTCCCTCTCTCTTCCACTCACACTCACACCCACATGGGTCTTGTTTTTGCCCTTTTTTGTTTTAATAATATTGTCCCATTGTTCTTTACTTGATTTATCTTTTAATCTTCAGTTGGGATAGATCGAACCTATCAAACTCACTCGTCGTCTTCCAGTCTTCTAGACAGACACTGTATATGCGCTAAAAATGCAACAAACATCTTCATGATTGATTATGGGACTTTATCTATACTTGCTCCCGTTGTCCGCTAACCTTTACAGTAACCGACCAAATACTTTCCTTTATCACCGGCTGTGGAAGCCCTCAGATTTCTTCATTTTTAGTGTTTTGATTGGTTTTGAATGATGGGTTTCCAGTTTCTGCGAGACCTCATTTTGGGTTTCTTTTCCCTTTGCCTTAATTAGCTTGCTCCTTTTTTCAGTTTTGGCATGGTTCTTTTCTCGCACACTTGTTAACAAGAAGGTTTTTTTTTTTTTTTCCTTAGATTAACTTTGTCAATTCATTTACTGGTTATATATATATATATATATGTTGTTTCATGGTTTTAGAAAAATGGAATGCTGTATGGTTCGATAAAGTTTACTTCCTTAGTACACCGAATTGATTGATTCATTAAATATTTGATGTTTGTGTTGGGAGTTGATTGTGGCTTAAATGCTTCCAAGTCAGCGAAACAAGCACCAATGATTCTATTATACTCGTTTACCTTTTATTTCATTCAAATTACTAAGTATCACAAACCGGATTGATCCCCAAATATTTTCATATTAAGCCTCTCTTTCATTGAAGATCACAGAGTAGATCGACATGGTAAAAGCATACTCCCAAAAGCACACTTATCAGCATCCCTGGGAGAGGGTAACTTCTGCATCTTGGCGCAAATATACTGAGCCTGAGAACAAGCGTACTCTATCCCATATCCTCGAAGTTGACACTTTGAACCAAAAGCTTGATCCTGACAGTGGGAAGCTTTACACCACTCGTGCCATTACCATCCATACTCCAGGGCCCTGGTTCATCCGCAGGATTGTTGGCCAGGATATTTGTCACTGTGTCGAATCAACGGTTGTTGATGCCCAGACACGGTCAATGCAACTCACCACGCGCAACATCAGTCTCCAGAAGTTTATAGAAGTTGAGGAAAAAATCAGGTATGATCCTCACCCGGATGTTCCAAGCAAGTGGACAATTTGTCGGCAGGAAACTAGTATCTGTATCAAGCCATTATCAGCATTGGCATCAATGGCAGAGAAAATAGAACAACGATGTGCTGAAAAGTTCATTCAGAACAGTGTTAAGGGCAGAGATGTGATGGAAAGAATTTGCAAGTATCTTGAAGCTGAATCTCGTGGAGTTGCTCTTTAATTTTTGAGTCCACACTTTGACGATGAGTTTTTATGGTAGTGTTTGAAGGCATCTTAGGATCAGAAATGACTAGTGAGTGCAACCAGCAATAATCATGAGTAGTAAAACCTGAATTCCCTCTCTGGGGACGCTGCAATTTTTCAAGAAATAATGCATTTGAGAAATCTTCTTGCGATATATTTTTTTTTGTTACTATTATTGCAGTTTTGAAAGCTACAATCGTGCTGCAATGACTAGGTATCCGTTAAATCTGATTATTATGTAGAACTACTCGGATAGAACCAATGCCTCAAGCATGATGAGAACTGTTATCCCAATTAGCTGGTTCCCTAAATCTAGTTGGAGATAGCGTCTGGGTAACCGGTCTGTGTTGTTTGGCCATGTATTTGGTAGGAGGTGAATTTTGGAAACCAGTTTACGTAACAAGACTGCCTATCCAGCCATCGTTGCATTTTAAAGGAGAATGTGCCCGTCATGATGTCGAGTGCCAGCAAAGATCACAACCTGACTCGCTACCGGGAAGTCTCACTGCCAATAACCATGGGCGCCTGTGATCCGCAAGCTAACACCTATCGTGTTTCGAACCACAAGTGAACAGCAACTCCTCGTTAAAGTCTCGCGTAAACATCCGCGTTTTAGTGTCATGTAAACTCGTGTAAACATTTGCGTGCATGTTGATTGCACATCAGTGGATTTCACATCTTTATTAATCATTAATCACTCTAGTGCAATTCATTGTTCACTTGAGAGCTATTTACTTATTGATCTCCAATAATCCCTGTGGCTTACCTTCAAAAATCATTCTTCATCAATTCCAATTTGCCACCACACCGACCTATATTTTCTCAACTGCTTCCACAGTTCCTGAAAATTCATAAGGAAATTGCTTTATATATTCTTCATTTAAATAAAACAGGAGACAAGGTACGAATTTAAATCATCACATACTTAAGGAGCTTGTGTTTACAAGCATTTACGTATCAGGCCTTTTTACGGAGTGACATGTTCCATTGCTTAAATGAGAAAGAGCAGTCAGCACTTAAAATTTTGAAAGGAGGATTTTTTGTTGCCTCATCATCTTACTAACCAAGAAAAAGAAACCACTCTCATACGAAGATAGGAAATATAAATGTTATACTAGAAGCAAGCACGACATAAATAGCATGAAATTAAGGCTGATTAAAGCCGCGAAAGCCATAATTAAAATATACATAGCAACCCGCTGAAGGTCTCAACTATCCCTTAGAAATTGCACACTAAATTCCATGCAAAACAGGATGACACATAATAACCATAACCATCACAAAGTCCCACCAAACCAGAACAGATTTAAGACTTCAAAACACCGGAGCTATGAATTTCCTGCCAGTCACGATATAGAGAGCCATACTGCAGACATGTCTGAACTTCATTCTTTCCCCCACACACAACAATTAAAAGAGGATATCGAAGTGATGCTTGGCCAACTCAGAAGTCCCCAAGATGAAAATGTGCACTATATTTCATAACATCGAAACTTCACTGTATCAGGCCTAGATTTTATCAAGCTTCTTGGCTTTCACAACAGGATTTGCCTTTGCAATTGCCTCACGAGCAGCAGTACGATAATCAAACGGGCATTCATGTTTGTCAGAGTAGCGGTGAGATGCACAGAAAAGGTTGCCACATCGGCAGTTAAATCCTGTTAAGCCAACCCGTTTCTTGCAAGTGCTGCACCTGTTTGGACCCTCCTTCGGCTTTGCCCCAACACTCTCGACCAAGCCTGAAACACATGATGGCTGCAGAGAAATGATCTTAGGGTCCACTGCATCAACTTGCATGCTGATAGCATCATCAACAGCAATCTCATTTTCATTGCTGCTTGATGATCCATCAACAATATTTCCTATGGATGATGCAGCCAGTTTAGCCTGCTCCTGTTTTAGCAGCATATCCTTGTGGCACTTGGAACACATGTTCATGGTAGCCGCACTTCCAAAGAAGCCACAGTTATTGATGCATGGAATGGGATGATCAGGAGGAGCTTGGCATCCTGTCTCATCATGGTCCATCTTTAAGATCTGCTACATCAAGTCATTGAATATGAATCATAATACAACATACATAAAATGGTTGTACAACCTCCAAAATAATGATTTTATTGTGCATGTCTAGCAATTGGTATATCAGAAAGAAAGTCAATGTAGAGCAACCACTTGCTAATCTAGATCTATCGCAAATCCAGCCTGAAGAGAAAATAAGTATTCTGAGTGTGCTTCGATATTAAAGGAAGATCAAAGTGAAACACAGAACAATGAAGCAATTGAGACTTTGAAGTTTGTTTCCAAACCAAAAAATGGCAACGCATGAGCTTAAATAACCAGGTGACATAACAACAAAACCCAAACACTGTTTAGCCACTTAAATGTTATGAGAAAGCATAACAAGACTCACATACACACATTTACTTTATGGAATGCACCATGCATAGCCACTCACAGGAATTCATCAACCGATATTTAGAAAACTATTGAAGATTATAAAAAATAAAAGACGACCATAGCCAACTGGATATCAATGAGGACCCATTTTCTGTGGTGAAATTCGTGCAAAACCCACAATTATGCTATCTCATAAACTTTGGTTTCTATTAGTAGTGATATATTAACACAACAGATATATGAATGACTAGCCCTTGCACCTCACTTTATCTGCCTGTCAAACATTAGTTAGCATGCAAGTAACAGCCTCGCCAAAATAGAACCTATAAAACTGTATCGAGTTGATGGCCAAAGCATCAGCCGGCCACCACTTACCATTGCATATAACAAAACACAGCAAAAGTTCCCAACTTTTGGAATCATCTGAGAAAATTCGTCACACCCATTTATTACAAAAATGAACATAGCTGAATTATGTGTAAAAAGGGTGAAAAAAGTGAAGCCTAAAACTCAATCCCAAAAACCGAAAATTCAATCAGCCAACTAACATAACGATACACGTCCATTCATCATGTGATTAATTGCTCCAGCAATCAGTGTAACGAGCAATTAATGAAGGAATCCCATAATTGCAGATATTCCAAACCAAATACTTGTGACCCCAAAAGAACAAAAGGGGACAAGTCCCCCTCCAAAACTAATACATGTAAAGACACAAACTAAAACCTGTTTGTTATTGTAAATGACAACGATCACCTAGCTCAAAACTGCATCAGATAGGCCCAGCATGTTCGTCGAATCGAACAATAAATTGACCATTCGCAACTTAAAAATCGGTATCAAATTGCAGGCAACAAAACCTTTAAAAAAGCAGCATCAAATCAAAATTAAGCGCAAAGTTCAAAACCCCACTGGAGGTTTAAGAGATCAAAAAACCTAACCCTTGAAGAAATGGACCAGATCGCCCGGGGGGAGAGAGAGAGAGAGGATCCAGAGAGAGAAAGGATCGGGTTTCTTTTTTTTTCTTCCTCTTTTTTTTTTTTTTTCTCTCTTTGGAGATGGTTGATTTTATTTTTCTTTTATTACTTTGATTTTCGGTTTTTTTATTTATTGATGGGGTAATTGACGTGTTTATTTGTCATTGGACGCACGCGTATTATAGTTCATGATGGTTTTCTTAATCTCGGTTTGTGTTCCGGCCTTCTGTGGGAGATGTTAAGTTGTAAACGGACGCAACTCACGTTCATTATTAACCTTCACGGGCTGAACTCACGTAACTTTTTTTCCTCTGGTCAGGGTATGATGTCTGGTCGTGGTCCACCAACTCTTTTAATTAATTAATTAATTAGCTCCCGCTCTTTGCTGTGAAATTAAAATTTTGGGTTTATTTTAATAAATTGGCTTAATCAGCAAGGCCCACCAACCCCACACAACAACTAGAAAAATTTTGGGGCCTTCCAGGTTTTAAGGCTTTGTTTCTAGTTTACCCCATCCACTGCCGCCCTGTTGTTTCATGGGTTGTTCGTTCTTTGTTGGAGGAGGAATGACACAGGCTTAGGACCCCTTCAGGGCACACGCAAGTTTTGTTCTTTTTGTATTGCGATGTCATCGAGGCATGGGTTAATTCAAATCACTTGTTACTGAAATTCAACTACATATTTCAGGGGTCAAAAGATTCAACCTAAAATTGCCATGTTTACGCGAATCTGCCTTTGAATCAAAACCATCTTATAACGGCAAACATTTGAGAGAAGCTGATCGAGGAAGACAAGACTTGGCAGAGATTGGCACAATATAGGACCCACAAGGCAAGGCAAAGCATGGTATCTGCGTTTCAAGAAGCAATCGAAAACATTCAGGAACAAGAACTAGACGCGCAAATCTTGTCCGTCACCGTACCTCGAAAGTTTTTAAGTACCTTGGGTATTCTTGCTCGAGAAAGCTTTTACCCATGAAATCATCACAAACTAAGGTAACCCTGGCATCTAAATTCCATGCGCCAACATGTAACTTGCTTACGACTGTCGTTAAAAGCACACCCAACGCAGCGGGAGTAACCATGGCCCCGGGGCTTTTTACGCCACGGGCTCGCCTCCCTGCGCCCCTTTGGCGCATCTTGCGTATTAAATATAAGAGTTCCCGTTCCAAAGAGGAAACATCGGGGGAGTAGAAGCGTTTCCGTTTAAAGAAAGCACAACAGCCCGCTAAAAAATAAAAGTGTATGAAATCTGAATACACTTTTGAGTCTTTATTATTCTTGTAAATTTTGCGTCACTTCTTCGCTCAGCTGCGCCTGCGGAGTGTGAAGAGTTTATGTGGCTCAAAATACCTTCTTTTTACATTTTTCCACGTCTAACTCATCAGTCATATTCTTAAGAAGGGTAGACGCTAATATTACTTGTTACGAAGTCATTATTTTCTCCTAAAAAACAACTTGTTGGAATGTACAGTGCCAACATATATATGACCCAAAATCTCCCTCATGTGCACCAGTCACACTAGGCTCCAAGAGACCGGTGCACTTTAAAGAGCCTAGCGCCTCCTTTGAAAACACCGTTCCTTCTCAGCGTCCAGATAGGTAAAGGCTGCAATTGCATACACAGAATTACTAGACGCTATACTTGATTCAGCCCTACTAGAACCCTCGTAACCCAGCTGTTGCATGAAAACTATCAGCGGCCAGACTCCCTAGATCTCAACGCGGGTGGAGAACAGGCCCCCTTGTAAATCCTTTTTGAAAAGGAACCAGAGGCACTCAAGTTTCCCCACATGATGATTGGCGCTACTAGAAATCAGTTGCAGCGACAAACAACAAAACAATTGCTCTCTCATATCCAGCCATATTTTGAAACTATTCATTGAAAAAACAGAAAGGCAGAAAATAGAAAAAGAGTAAAGTGGGGAAAAATGATAAGAATGGCGCAGAAGAAGAGGAAAGCCTGGAATTTGCTTAATTGCTCTATTGACGTCCATAAAGTCCCAATTCTCTGATGGGCTCCCCTTAGAGCCTTGCTTAAGACCTGGCTGTGACCGATGATTCCTTAACTTCTCCGACTTTTTCCATTTTTCCAAGTGTGTTTTTCACTTCTTCTTCTTCTTCTTCTTTTTTGTTCGTTGACCGGAGGCAGACTATTGCCAGATCAAAAACTACCACACTGATGAAATTAACAGAAAGCCCCCCGTATCTCAAACTCACAGTTCAGAGTTTCCATCTAAAACCCATGATAACACAACTGCAGCCATTCCAAATCCATTCCACCTTCCAATACAGGCACGTCATGTCGCATACCATACGAAACCAAATGGTAACAATGGAAGAAACAGGACACATTATTCAATAAACAAGAGCATGTCTGGAAGGGATTATTCATTACTTCATCAAAAGAGACGAACTTCCCCAACTGAATGTGCAATTGCAACATCCAAAATTCAGCAGAGGGCTTCTAATCGCAATAAAGATCAAAGTATCTCTCCCTACCTCAAAACTAGTGTCTAGTGAGAATTCCCTCACCTCCTAAAGAACAGTCATGAATGGCAAAACAAGAAACGACTCAGTTATAACAATTTGTCTCGTCCACTGCGCCTACAAAAAATTTATATTTCAATAATAATAATCATAGTAAAGAGTAATCATCGACTAAATTATACCTCTTTAAAATAGAAAAAAAAAAACAGAGAGAGAGAGAGGATCTATTTCTTGACGGCAGCTCCGTGTTGCCCCAATTGACCGGCCTCAATCAGCTTCTTATTCTTCTCAATGGCCGCCGCCACCTCCTCAGGCATGTACTTCTCATCATGCTTCGCTAAAACCCGAGTAGCCGAGAAGTAACACTCCCCACTTCTTGCCTTTCCGGAAACGCTACGTGGCTCTACATCATTCTTCAGATCCTCCGTCAAAGGCTTCACGAAACCCTCCACCACCGCAGAGTGTCCCTCTCTGAACAAGTCCGGCAAAGGGCCCTCGTACCTCACAAGAATGTCGGTGGCCAAATCGGTAATGACAAACTCCATCTCCGTGGAGGACATCGGGTAGGCCACGCTTCCTTCGAGAATTAAACCTCCCAATCTGAACATGGTCTTCTCGGGATTCGTTTTGTAGCTTTCCATGGCCTCCGTTGGGGTTACGTAATACATTACTTGGTCTTGGAAATTGCTGAGAACGATGACCACGAAGCCCGCCGCGCAGCTGAAGGCTATGGCGTAGGACCAGAGGCGGCGGGCTTGGAGTTGGCGGGCTCTCTTTCCGATGTCCACGGTTTTCGGACGAGTCGGCTGGCGGCGGGCGGTGGAGAAGAAGCGGATGCCGGAGAGAGAAGGGATGTCGGTGGAGAGGGTACGGAGTTCTGGAGGTGGGGCAAGAATCATGGTAGAGAAGACGAGAGGATTGGAAGGGAAGAGCCTGGTGGGGGTGGCGGTGGCGGTGGCACGGAGGAGGTGTGATCTAAGACGGAAGAGGGCGATGCGAGAGGCCATTTCGGTGGTGGCTAGTATTGCTACTAGGGGGGGGGGGGGCGCGCTAGGATGATGATGATGATGCGATGTGTTGTGTTGTTGGAGTGGCGTTTCTTTCTCGGGAAACTGAATTCGTAACTTACCTTCTTCTTCTTTAGGAGGGCTGAGGGCTGAGGGCTGAGGGCTGAGGGGTTGTTATGCGGAGGAAAGTTTGACTAAGTAGCGAGGAGAGGAAAGGAAGGGCATTGGGGTTTCCATTTTTCACTTTGACTAACGGAGGCGGCTGCCTAAACCGAGGCGTTGAAGTTCGAAACGTTCGATACCCTTGGGTGAGTGGGGTTACATGAAAAATTTAGTTCTAGAAACTCAAATTCCACCTCGTTTAATAAACAAACTAAACTCCAAATAAAAGTGACCTTGCATTCGTTCGAAAATTTATCAATAATTCATTAAAAAAGATTTGTTTGGTACGTTGTTAGAATATTTTTGAGAGGTTTATTTGAGTCACAAAAAAAATTATTAAAAAAATAATAAAAATTATATATTTAGTTAGTTTTTTTTAATTATTATAAATGTAGGTATTTTGTACATTATGATGATACTCTATTATATTCATAATTGTACATCAAAGATACATATGTTTCTAATTTATTTAAGTAAAAATTTTTATCAATTTAATTTTATTCATAAAATGGTTTTGATTATTTTTATTAACACTATAAAATGAAACTATTTGTTCACGAAAGGCTTGGAATTCAGGTCAATAAAAATACAAACTCGACCTCACTGGACTGGACTCGACTCAGCTCATTAATTAAACGAAGTAAGCTTGAACATGTCAAAATTTTACGAAAACAAAAAATGTAAAAGAAAGAAAAATTGGGTAAGTTGTTGAGAATAAATGGAATAGATGAATAATTCAATTGCAATGTGGAGTTGGAGCCAGCCAGCCAGCCACAGCGACGACCACCACCGCCACCGCCAGCCCCACCCGCGGGGGGGGGGGGGCGCCCCAATAGCCAGCACATCTTTTTCAATGTCATCAAAGGCCATATTTGGTACACAATAAGGAAAGAGGGGGGGGGTTTTAATAATATCTATCAACTCATAACGTTAGCAGCAGTTTCAATTCAATGAATTTATTGTTTTTTTTTAAAGGTATTGGGATGGACTCGTGCCTCGCCCGCCCGCCCATCTTCAAACCTCTCTCTCTCTCCCTCCTAAGTATAATTATATATAATAAAGATGATGGCGGGTTTCTCTCTCTCTAATGACAATAATTTATTTTAATAAGATTAATAATTTTCTTATATATAAAAAAAATAAAAGATTTAAGGATTATATTATTGTAATTTGGGTAGGTATGGGCTTTGCTTGGAACCGAATACAGACCCCCTCCTCCTCCCAGTCCTTCAAGGCTAAAACATCCCTTCCTTCGCGCCGCTTGCTTCCTATTCTTCTTCTTCTTCTTCTTCTCTTTTCTTGTCCCCCCCCCTTCTCTCTCTCTCTCTGCGCGTCCGTGTACACGTTTGCTACATAATATGTGCATCTGTGTGTTTGGGGGAATGCATGCATACAGATGAGACTCATACATAGAGAGTGACAAAAGCAAAGCGCCTGTAAATTGAATTATAGTCCATCATCAAAAAATCAATTCCACCCAAAACAAACACCGCAGCAGAGAGAGAGAGAGAGAGAGAGAGAGAGAGAGAGAGCAAAAAGAAAAAAAAAAAAAAGAAAAAGAAAAAAGGCGCGTCAATCCAATCAAAATGGGCTCTCAAGTGGCAGTAGCGTTGGCTCTCTCTCTTTTGGGAGGATTGAGCACTTCCATAGGTAGGTCAGTCAGTTGCATTTACGATTACTGTTCCGTTCCCTTCTTTTATTTCCATTCTTATTTGCTTTTGCTGCTTCTGGTGCTTGCATCGCCTTTCTCACCTTTCGCCTTCTCCAACACACACACACCCCCCCCCCCCGGCGGGGAGAGATATTGGAGCGAAGCATCTGCCTCTTTTTTTTTTTTTTAAGAAAAAAAAAATCTTTTCCAGGGGAAGGGCTTTGGGGAGGGGGTGGAGCGCTCATTTATCTGAGTGTAAAACTTAAAGATGCAATCCAATTGAATTGATCATGTCGTTTTAATCCCAAAAAAAAATAAATAAATAAATAAATAAAATTGTGTGTGTGTGTGTGGGGGGGGAGGGGACTGCTTGCATCGCAAATATATCTTTATCTTTTATGGATACTTGATTTCTGGTTTGCCTTGGTTTAATTACAAACCCTTGATTTCTGGAAGATATGCATGTGTGCAACAGGGGCGCTCTTTGTGATTCTGAATCAGTCTCCCAATTTGAAAACGCTTGGCCTTTTACAGGTGATCCTCCCCCTTCCTTTCTTCATTCTTTCTTGTTCACTGTTGTAGAGGAAAGACCTCCTCCTCCACTCACAGCGTTGCTCAGTTGCTAATGTTTATTAGCTCTTGTAACTTACCCCCTTCCATTGCCTTAGATTTCTTTGAATGACCTGTTTTGATTGGTCGAAGAAACTTGGGCAAGTGCTGAGTGCCGTCAACATCATTTTGCCATGAATAGTCTCTCAGACCAGACGGCAAAATTAGGTATAATTATTTTCACATTCAGTAGACTTCTCTGTGCAGGGTTTTGCTGCAGGCCTAATGCTTAGCATATCTTTCCTTGATCTGGCTCATAATGCCATGAACTCTATCGGCTTCTTGAGGGCAAACCTTTGGGTCAGTGTCATCCTTCAGCTTCTATTCAATTCTTCTATTCGTTTGATTTGAAGCCATCATTTCCTCCTGAGTTCCTTCTGATAGTTTGTTTCCATTTCTTGGTTATGCAGTTTTTTGGAGGGGTTCTGTTCTTTGCCATTATTGCCAAGTTTATACCGGAGCCAACGCTTAGTCCAGGCTCAGATGTTAAAAGCAAAAAGGTTTTGATGCACTCTCCCACTACACAATCTTCCTTCACTCATGTTGACATTGGCCTTCTTCATGTGGCTGGAATGTTTAAAGGTATTTGGATGTTTTTTGGTACATGCTTTGGAGCAGAATAACAATGATGAAGGGGGAAAGGACATTATGAAAAGGCAGCGTCACAAAGTTTTATTTAGTGGGATTATAACAGCAGTAGGTACGATTACTTGTGTTCTCTTGTTCTGTGCCTGTACTCCCTCAACTTGATTGTAGTTGCTCAGAGTCCCTGAAGTTGGGTGAGATGTTATATGCTTAATGGCCACTGAGGCCAGTCTAATAGAGGGAAGAATTTGTAGTTTATTAGCTGGATTTCAGTGAATGCCAATTTAGTCTAGGGATTTAAACTACATTGTTGCTTGATTGATGTGAGTGAACTTTCAAACACATGTGGGTCAGGAATGCTAGAATCTTTGAAACTTGGTTGCTTCCAATTATATGAGGTTATTAAATTGATCTGATTGAATGAAATTTCTTCTTCTGTAAATTTGCAGGCATAAGCTTGCACAATTTTCCAGAAGGCATGGCAGTGTTCCTAGGATCAATTAAGGTAGTAACTAGCCTTCCATTGCATGGGATGCTGTGTGGAATATTTTGAAGGAAAAAAACAGTATTCATAACACAGTAGAGAAGTTTGTTTCCTATTTCCTAGTTGTAAAATTTTGATTCTTCATGCCCAGAGTACTGGATTTTTTATTTTTCCATATCATATCATATCATATACATACATACATACATACATACACACATATATATATTTCAAACCACTGAGTAAGCAATGACAGCTAATGTGGAAAATTTTGTCATTGCATTTTATTACCTTCAAAGATTTGTCAGCATTGGTGGCATTTCCAGTAAAAAGCACCATTAGTCTTTGAGGTCCCCTAATTGAAACTAAGATTGTCATGTTTTTAATGATAGCTGCAAAGTTTTTAAGTCTTGGCTTAGAAATCAAGAGGCCGTAATAGTTATCTAACTTAAATTTTTGCTTGCCTACATAATTTCTTATAGGGCCTTCGTGTTGGACTTAATTTGGCATTGGCCATTGCTTTGCACAATATTCCGGAGGTATGTTTTCTCAAAATGGCGTCTTTGCTTATGCTGTTGTCTTCCCCAGTGCTTGTCCCCTGCCACAAATCAATTTGCTTCCTCTTTGTAACTTCAGGCTTTTTCAAAGTCAACTATTTTCCATGAGCAATGCCAGTTAGAATTGAGAGAATTAGAACCCTCTCCACCCCAGTCCTTTCCCCCAAAGCCATCAAGAAAAAGGGAGGAAATAGTGTAGCAGGATATGTGGATCTAGAGAAAAGTGTAGTCTTTGGCCTTATTATGACTTCTGATGCAATGGATGCTCTACATGCCAGCTTTAGCAGCATGTTATTGAATACATGTTGCCACAATGATTTTCGTGAATTTTGACTGAAAAAAAGTGGTAATGATCTCCTTGATTTAGTGAATGCCACTCATTTTGACAGTGTTTCTTAGTTTCCTTTAAAGGTGATATCATTTCTGTTGGAATAAACCCTTTCAGGTAGTTTCCAGATATGGATATGCAATTCTACCATAGATATGCAGTTTTTTCTGCTCAGGGAATCCTGCTTAATTGGCAAATATCAATCTCATAATTGAATCGTCTCCACAAAAATCATTTCCAAGTTTCCCAATTTTTCTACCCTTGAGGAACAAACTTGAAACAAGTAGGAGTGAAATTTGTATTGACTTGGGAGTTCCCTCTTGATATTTATTGTTTCTTCCTTTTTTCCAGTCACTCTTATTTTTCTTTGCTCTGAAATCCCGCATTGATGTTTGCCTTAAAAAAATTTTAAAAAAAAAGATAAAGAATTAAATTTATGTACATTTATAGTGCCATTGGATATCCGATTATTGTGCTATTCTGATTAAGCATTATGAATGGTGCCTGATACATTAATGCTAGGCAGGTTTGGTCAACACTTATAAACTCTAGTAAAGAAACACCCAGTTGGATCATTCTAGGTGCCCAGTTAATATCAAGTGATTTGATTACCTCATTCATGCTTTCCAAAACAGAATCAATTTGTGGTAAATGAATGACAACTAAACCCACAATGCTGTTTTCTCCTCACTTCTCTATTTTAAATTTATGCAGGGTGTTGCTGTTTCACTTCCTGTTTATTTTGCAACACAGAGGTAAGAATTGGTTCGAGATGCTTTGCAGTTCTGCTTCTCTAAAATGTCAATGGACCCACCTATGAGAACATAGATCAAAAGCTTGTTAATGTGGCAAAATGTCTGAATTTGTGTTGTATGGGGATCAAGAATGTGAAAATTGTATGGTAATAATAATTCCGAGGCTTTTGAGCTGTTGAGGCAGAGATACTCTGTCATACAAGTAGCAATATAACATTGGCAAATTCATAGGCCTTCAAGTCATAATACTCATTGATAGATAAGAAAATTTAGATGTCCTTGGAAAATAGAGTAAAATAGAGTACCTTTACTCTTGGTCTTGAAGTAATGATTTTGGTGGTAATATGCTATATTTGAATCATTTGTGGTGGAGTGATGATGGTATTGGTGTGCTTATGTTGTTGCAAGTTTACTAATACTGTTAATATGTTCCCTCCATTCTTCAAAATGTAAAGGAAAAAGCTCGGGGGCCAAAAATCCTTTCGGTTTTCTTTGTAAAAAGTGAAAAATAAAATTAAATGAAAACCTACAGAGATCATTGTAGTGGTAATGTGGAGCATATGCAGAAGAGTCAGCTACAATTTGCATGCATAGGAGGATTGGGGCAGTGACATCTATGGATGTCAGTTTTATTTTCCTACACATTCCTTCTGTAAAGTTTTGTCAATTATTTAGCTGCATTTTCCAGCCATTTCTGCATTAGTTTTGTACTGACTGTAGCCAATTGTTTGGTGCATATTAGCAAGTGGCAGGCATTCAAATTGGCGACACTATCTGGTTTAGCCGAGCCACTTGGAGTTGTGCTTGTGGGTATGTCAGCTGTTCCTTTGGTTCTTGTCATGCTAGAGTACCGAAGATTTTTTGGTGTGCATAATGAAAATTCCGTTTCCATAACTGCAGCTTATCTATTCCCAAGCAGCTTAAGTCCTGAAGTTCTAGACGGTTTGCTAGGATCAGGTCTGTACTGTTCCTTGTTACTGAGAATCCCAATGGGTAAGAGAAGTTAAATCTTTTAAAGAGTATATCTCATTGAAAGTTTATTTGACTGCTGCAGTTGGTGGAGTGATGGCATTCCTTACCTTGCATGAAATGCTGCCGTTGGCTTTTGATTATGCGGGGCAGAAGCAGGCTGTAAAGGCTGTGTTCTTTGGCATGGCTTTCATGTCTGCAAGGTAATAAAACTAATGCTAAAAAATGCTGTTTCCCGGATTAATTGAAAAGCTTGTTCCCGAACTCGGATAGAGCTACTGTTTGTCTTCGTGCAGTTCCATTCCTGCATTTATTAGATGAATAGGCCATGCCGTCATTCTTCACCCATTCTGACCCCGTGACAGAAGTGAGAGGCTAAAACAAAATGGAGGCAATAGACTCAAACGTGCATTGAGCACTGTTTTGCTAGCATCTCGAGAATACTATAAGCCTTTAGAGTACTTGTTCACAGAAAACCCTTTCAAAAGTCGTCATGGCGTCAGCAATGTTTATGACTCGGGCAATAGGTTTTTAATTTTTCCTTTTTTTTTTTTTTTGGTTAAAACAGTTTGAACTAGGAAACCTCTGGACAACAAAGGTGCAAGAGGCTCTTAATGCCTGTGTTTTTATTCCCGGTGTTGTGGTAGAATGCAGTAGTTGCTCACATACAAAGGCAGGGAAGATGTACTTGTGAGGAAGGGGGGTTTCTTTTGTTGGGGGTGGGGTGTGTGGGGAATGGAGGAGGGAGCAGTAAATAATTATATTTTCCTGACAGTAACATACTTTTCTGATGGTTTTGCAGCTTATATTTTCTTGAAATTAGCCTGCCGGAGGAGATGAGCTTGTAGGTATTGTATTATTAAGCAGGCTATCGGTTCACCACAATGTTGTACATTCGGAATTAGGGGCCCCTCCTGTCACATGGCTTTGAAATCCCCTGGATTGCATCTAGTCAAAAGGCCAAGAAGCCAGGCTACGGTTGAAATATGGCTTTTCTTATTACCTGTCAATACAGCCAAAACTTCATAACTTTACACGGTTAATGTGCTTCTGTATATTTCTACCGTCTTTCTTGTGTACCTGGAAATCAGGCAGCTTCTGGCCTGCTTCCTATGTCCGAGGACCATAGATAAATGCAGAACGGGTTAATCCTGTTACTGATGAAACTTTGTCATTTTATTACTCAAAAGGACGGAACTGGGGAATAGCGTTATGGTCTACAGCTTTTGTGTCGCACATGCTTTGGTGCGTACTGTGTGTGGCCAACTTTTAAACGCTTCGTTGTAACAGTCGAGGCCTAGTTGAGTAAAGCAACGTTTCTGTTGGGATAGTCAATTGAATTCTAATACTGAGGCCGAGGGATATTGCTGGAAAGTGAAAGCCTCGTCAACTTTTTATGTAGTTTTTACCTTTGTGTGGGTAATTCATTAAAAATGAAGACAAGTCATGCGGGAAATAAAAGGTCTCATCGAAAGCTTCGTGAATTTAAAGAAGTCCAGTCCCATCTTTCCTTTATTTGGAAAAGAAAAGTAGACTTTTGATTGGATTTGTCTGAAGTTTTTCCAAGGTAAATGGGAGGAAGGGGGAAAATGGTAAGAGGGAGATAAGAGGGAGAGGGAGAGAGAGAGAGGGAGGGACTTGTGTTTTAAAGCAAAAGAGACTGGAGGTGAGCGGATATAGATGAGTCTCAATCAAATCATGGGCTTTATTGGGAAGAGAAGCAACATATTGCGGCAGGCGCATTAATTGAGGTCAATGTACACGAACTCGTTAAAAAAATCGAACAGAAGGGCAGTGTTAGGAGGAGGGCGTGCGAGCAGGAAAATTTGGATCATAAATTTCGTCTGGCATGCGAGACCCTCGGGGGAACATGATGCCCATAATTTTTTTAATCCAGCAGATACCCTTTTGCACGGATTATTTTCATGTGGTTGTTGTGGTTTAAGAACGAAGCAGGCCATTTTGTCTCCTGGGGTAAAGAAATGTGCTTGGGATTTTAGTTTCCATCTTTGATTCCACAAATCTTTTGTTTACGACTTACTTAAATATGGCAAACTCAAGAGATGGAAGTGAATTGAGTTTCCAGTCTGATATTAAAAAAAAAAAAATATTTGGGTCAAGACTGAACACAACTTGACAAGTGGACGTTGAGATTGGCACAAATACTCAGCGTATTGGCAGGAACGGTACGTGGTGTTATTTTCTTCTCTTTCGGGAGGAGAACTTTGTCCGTATTCCCCTGCAACTGAAGAATCTCCACAGACATCCAAAGGAACACAACTTCACCAAAAGGGCCTTGATAAAGATAAAGTATATGGCAACCCCCGTATGGGGCATCATCATGAGAGACCGGGCGAGGGGGATTACAAGGGAAAGATTCATTTTCTTTCTTTCCTTCCTTCTTTCTATTGTCTTTCACAATTGTCCTCTCTTCTTCCGGGAACTCGTTAAATTATTTTCTCTTTTTATACATAAATCTCCCCCTTTTCTTCTTTTACCAAAATCTTTACAACTTTTATTATTAACTTTTTGGAAAGGTGATTGTGATTGTGATTGATCACGATGTCAAAAGAACGTAATAATAATAATAATAATAATAATAATAATAATAATAATAATAATA
>CM038607.1:213479-223720 GCA_021533255.1 Ceriops tagal
TAATAATAATAATAATAATAATAATAATAATAATAATAATAATAATAATAATAAAAGAGAGAGAGAGAGAGAGAGAGATTAGATTTTCCCTTGATTGATTCCCTCCCACTTCTTCTTTTCCTTGGGGAGATTCTCCAAAGACAAGTTTGTTTTTGGCGGCCACTCACAATTTGTTTCATTGAATGCATCTATCTATATATATATATATATATATATTCCGGACTACATCTAAAGACTTAAGAATAATAATAATAATAATAAAATCATAAGAGAGAGAATAAGGATGGATATAGGAATATGAAAAATTATCGTAACCACATGTTACTTATCAGTTGAAAACGAGCCTGGGGACTACAGCGACGCCCCTTGGTAGAAATAAGTGGGAGGAGAAATTAGTGAGTGAATTTTGAAAGAAATTACGAGATGAACGATGCAGCTGTTTTTGCTGCCATCAAATATTAGCATTCATTTCAGGTGGCCAGGATTGGGAACTCCATTGCAATGGCCACGCACATCGCTTTCAAAATGGGTTTTGAGAGATAGTTCACCCCCCCCTTCATTTATTGTTTGTTTGTAATATTGTATTTTGAAGATGTAAAATAGGTTTTCCTTTTCTTTCTCTCTCTCTTTTTTTTTTCAGTGACATATAATCTTTGCATGAGTGTCAGAGTGTGTGTGTGAAGACTCTACGCGGACTCAGGAATCCAACTCTCTCTCTCTCCCTGTTTCTTTGTTTTTTTTTTTTTTTTTTGTGTTAGTCTCTTTCTGTTAACTCACTTTTTACTTTATTATAATGAAGATGGGTATGCTTATATTAATTGTTTAGTTGTCTCATGATTTTCTTTATGTCAAGAGTTTTCATAGGTAATAATTTGAGGGATATTTAAATGATTAAAAATTAAAAATTATATTTTAAAAATCATAATTCTAATAAAAATATGAAATTTATAAGGACGAGAATAATATTTTTATCGTATAACTTATAATTATTTAAAAAATCCAAGTTTGGATATATGAATTGGCTTTCTTTAATATATATATATATATATATATATATATATATAAAATAAACAAAACAAAATAAAAGGGGGGAAAAATTGGTGGTCTAGAGTTTACATATCAGGGTAAAAGGGGCCTTCAATTTGTACATGCTTTGTTGACAGGCGGATCGGTGCTAGTTGGCAAAAGGCATAAAAGGAGATTGATGAATTAACAATGACAGAACAATGAATGACAAAGAAAAAAACATTGAAAAGAATCGGATAAGTTTCTCAACCTGATTCTGTTTAATCTGGAAGTGAACTGAGCAATAGAGAGACATGAAGCCCGGGCTCTGCTGGTTGAGCTCATCTAGGACCGGAATTGAAGCAACCTCAACAGTAGGCATACTCTGACTCTACTGTAGCATGAAATGACATATCAAAAGCCCTTTGACTGCCTGCTCACTTTCTCTGTCTATGGTCACATTCACAAATCACAACAATTTGCTGGCAAAGCTGCCAACAAGATCCATTCCATTCCAGCCCTTTAGTATAATCCTACAAGACTGTGCTATTATCATTAACGCTGATCACTCATGCAACCCTTTTACGCTCTCTCTCTCTCTTTCTGCCTCTCCCCATTTTGCTTTTTACCTGTACTCTCCAGCTAATCATTTGATTTTGAATGTTTATTGTGAATCCACACACACACACACACACACACACACACACAGAGTATATGTTATGTCCATCAATGAAAGCCTTCTCCACCCACTAAGCAAAGAGAAATGGGCATCATATAATATCTGCTCTCGAACAAAAAGCTGACGCACTACATAGTTTACAGCAGGGGGTATTGAAAAGCTCCTCTCACTGCAAATTGCCCCAATACATAACATACTTATTCCCTTCAGTCCTGACCTATCCAGGGGATCCTATCAAGTAGACCGGTCCTGCAGTGCCTCACTTTGATCACTGGCAAAAGGGCTCTTTATTAAAATTGAATTATTTTTGAAGACAAAACGTACATACATTGACAACTCCCACATGCAAAAATAAATTGCCTATGCCTAATGCATTACTGTTCTTTCAAAAAAGGTGATAACTAATGATCATTCCTCCTCATATTTCGTCCTTTTTCCTCCTCATAGTACGTAGGACCCTTTTTTTCTTTTTGGTTGCACAATATGACTATCTCAAATGTTACGTATTTAATGACACAAACAAAAGGAAATCATAAACAATCTACGGACGATATCTAGATTACCTGAGCTACATTTTCTCTGTTTTTTCGTTCTAAGAAAGAAATGATATCCAGAAATTGAAAAGATGCGCTGAGGCCAAAATCATACATCACAAATATACTGAATATATGTGTACTTTACCGAAACATCCGCACATCACAGAGAGGAGAAAAAAGAGAACGGTTGAAAAAAGTTGTAGAAATTTGATCTTATCAAAGTCGTAGAAATTTGATCATATCACAAGTCAACAATACTATACGCTGAATGGAGTGGGAAAGGTAGGAAAAACTCAAGGGGAAAAAATGAAAGAAGAAGAAGAAGGCATAAATAAGTTCTTACTTTAAAAGCATAAATTGTCCAATACAAGGCATTAGCTCAAGATGCCAGCGTAATTGCAGTCAAATTTTTCAGTGAGTAGATTCATTATCTTGATCAATATCAGAGGCCGGTTCATCTTCTTCTTCAAAGGAGTCAATGCCATAGGCAGCATGACCATGGCCGAATGACTTGATGTGATCCTTAAGAGATCTTTTGTGCTTAAAATCAGACCCACAAGTACAATACCAAAGTTTTCCGCAATTCTTCTCATGGGTTCTCCAGTCACCTCTAACAGCAAAAGCCTTGCCACATTTTCTGCACATGAAAGGCTTGATTCCATGCTTTCTCTTGTAATGGGTTTGAAGTGTTCTGAAATCTTTGAGAGGTTTTGCTCTTGGATGATCGATGTTGTTCTTGCACCCTGGTGCACAGCAATAGCAAGGAAGCCTCAGCATTGCTGTTGGTTGTGTCCCTTTTAAAGATTCTGGACCTTTCCTATATTGAGATCCGTGCCCCCACATATGCATCTACACATTCAAGTCAGATTGACATTGTATGAGTAAGAATCAAGAAGACAATTAATTAAACATCCTATGAAATTGGCTAGGTGACACTATGGAACTAATAAATAATTATAAAAGGAGACGGCCCATGAAATGAACTAGGCCATTACACTAGTACATGCTAGAGGCTTTATTCTAAACGACGATTAGAATCTATAGGTTTACTCTTCCACATTTTGCGAGAAACAAGTTCTGAAACTGTGCTTAACTATGAACAATTTCCAATCAATAGCCGTTATGTGTTTAAACGAACATCCACATATACAATTTTTCCCGGAACAAGCATATAGTTGTACATAGAAAGGAATAATGAGAAGGAACTGTGTACTTTATGAACAAAAAGAAAAGGGAATAATTGGCCTTGTTCTTAGCTCTGCCCGACTGTTATGTTCTTTCTCTGCGTGGAGCATTTATATATAAAACAAATAATTGAGACAACATAGAGCCCAAATGAAAATAAAAAGTGAAAAAACAAAGGCTATGGGTTGTGGTCTAACAAGAAAGCAAATCAGCCGGAGAGCTTTTGGGATCATGAATCCAAGTTTTTCAAAGGATGAAGAGTACGCTTTTCAAGTAATGGCCAATGGAAATTTCTCTTGATATTGATCAGTGTCTAGAAAGGGAAAATTGTGGTCAGCTAGGGCATTGATGATGATCATCTTAAGCTGTACTCTTCAGTTTTGCGCACCTGCCAATGTACAGAATACAAACTTCAAGGTACAAAAAGCATAACGCCTGAATGGTTCAATCAAATAAAGACAGCTAATGATATTATTCTCAACTGGACCAGATAGATTATATTCTCATTTTTTTAAGTCCCAAAGCCCACAAATCATGCAGAGAGAACTAAAGAAGTGGGGAGAAAGAAAGAAAGACAGAATTGGGGCGAGTAGAGGTGTTGATGAATAATTTGGAGTAAAAGCATAAGTTAAAGAGAAAAAAGGTGACAAGAAAGATGTGCATCAAAGTGGAGAAAAAGAAAAAGGGAAAACCCTAAGGACCCATCTCCTCCTCTCTTCTCGAGACTCCAGCTTAAGGCCAAAGGTAAAAGTGAAAGTTTGAAATTGAACCAGAAAAGGAGTGTTGAAGGAAAGGATAAGTATGGGTTCTTTTCCCCTTTTTTTCTGAAAAAATCAAGAGGAGAAACACTAGAAAGAGATAGGAGAGGAAGGGAAAGGTAAGCTTTATGAATCATGGGGTTTCCTTTCATTGAAACATTAACATATACCTGCATGTTGTTGTATCTGTTGAAGGTCTTGAAGCAAAGAGGACATGAAAACTGTGTAGGGCCAATCAAAATCTGAGAAGGGGTTGGGATCCAATAGTGACCCTTGTTAAGACCACTTGGGTGACAACCGGAGGCAACAGCAGCTTCTGCTTTATCCGATGATGAGATCTCTGTGGAGGACAGCCTTGATACCAAATCAATAGGACTAGGACTAGGAAGACCTAAATGTAGAGCTACACCCACAGCTTCATCATCATCATCATCGCATAGGCTTTCTTGCTTGTCCTTGTTTCTGTTCACTTCCATGACACTGCATGAGGATTCTTGGAGATCTTCATGATGCCTTGTTGGGCTCAGACTGAGGAGTGGAAGGGCTTCTTTGAGAGGAGGAGAGGGTGGCGAGGAATACTGGTAATGCTGAAGGAAAGAGTTATTGTAATAGTTGATGTTATCTGATGAGTACATGTTGCAGGATGTGTACAAAGATGGGCTATAGGAAGATGAGGAGGGGCTATAGGAAGATGAGGAGGGCCGAGAGGTAGAGAAACGGTGCAGCGGGTTGAGGCGATACCATCCACCGAAACAATTGGAATGGGGGTCATCCATGACTGTGATTGGGAGAAGAGATCAAGAACAGACGGGTGGTGGATGTATATACGTTATTAATGTATGTATTTTGCTTAATTTTCTTTTTATTTCAAGGGGATCAGGAGGAAGGGTATTGAAAGAGCGAGCAGAAATCAAGATGGCTAAAAGTCTAGTCTAGACTGAACAAGATCACCAAATTCAAAAGAAGACTGAAGATGAAGGATTTCAGCAAGATCAAGGTTGATAAAGTGAACCCGATTGAGTAAAAAAGGAGAGACAAGATATCACTTGTGAGGTGTGACTAAACAATATAAGACAATATGCCAAAGCACAGAGAGAGAGAGAGAGGAGAAACATGAGGGGATGGGATGAGAAAGTGGAGGGCAAAGAAAGAAGAAGAGATAATCTTGGGACTTGAAAGAACAAGCTCCATATTGAATCTCGTGTGAAATGATTTCAATAACAAAGAAGCCAAAAAAAAAAAATAATAATAATAAAAAAAAAATATATATATATATACCTAATAAAATAAGTTTAATCTACCAACCTAAGACTAGAGTTTGATGCAGGAAGAGGAAAATAGGACAAAGACAAAGTTAATAATTAGGGTTGGAAGCTTGTCTCTCCTAATCCTAAATTCATATTCCTAACAAGAGAGAGGGAGAGAGATTTGTTACAGCCAGTGGTGTATAATTGTATGCAATTATGTATAGTAGCCCACTTTTTCGTTCTGTTTTTATCTTCTTCTTGCATGGTGAATTTTTATCTTCCTAGGGAAACAAATAGTTGCAAACAGGCCAGCATCTGCTTTGGTGGGCGCACCCTGGTCGGCTGGGCTCAGCAACAGCTGAGAGACTGTCCCGACCAAACTCACTGTTCAAGCCTTTAAGCTCTTACATGCACTGCCCACAACACACAATACTTCTCTTCTCTTTGTCTCTGTCTCCTCTCTCTCTCTCTCTCTCTCTCTCTGGTTCCCTGTAATTCCTCGCCTGCAGTGCCTCCTGAGATCCACAAATTGGTTTGAGTTAATTGCTTCCCCCTGCTGCTGCAAATGCTACGTAGGTAGCAAAGCAAGATCCTAAATACCCAGTGAGTCATTGACCAAACACTGAAACGGTGCATAGAAAGGAATTAAAAGGATCAAGGAAGACCCCTTCAGTAATATAGCCAATTATGTTACATTGCTCATATAACATTTGATGTTTCTCAGGTGCAACCTGCAACCAACGGAGGTGATGATATGAATTCTTCGAGCGACAATGAGCGTAAGCTAATAAAGACATTAATAATTTCATGTCAAACTTCATTCAATGTCATGTATGGAATTAAGCTCGAGTACTAAACTGCATTGCGCTGCATGTGCACCTCTGTACATCTCTCTCTCTCTCTCTCTCTCTCTCTCTCCCCCCCCTCCAAAATTCTTGTATCTCGTGGGGTTCTGAATAAGAAAGGCTCTATCTAGTTGTAGGGTGCTTACCTGCCAGGCCTGGCTAGTAGCGTGGCATTAGTTACAAGTGGGGACTGGGGAGTGGGAGGATGGGCTATATTGCGCAGTCATAGCTCACAGCAAGATATGCTTCTCCATTTATGCGTGTACTTCGAGCTAGTTCTTGCAAATCGATTAATATCACCTCATATCATGCTATCCTCCAACCTATTTATCTCCAGTAACTCCAAACAACGAAAGAGTATGTGCTTACTGTGGTTCCAATATTTAGATCAGAAGTGGGGACGGAGAGAGATGGATGGCATATTTGACTTGGACAGCTTTCATATTATCATCAAGTTTACATATAGTATTATTAGTCCGAATAAGAAACTCAACAGTTACTGATTCGATGGGCGAACCATCAATCATGCCATTAATATCTATATTACAATATGATAACGATAGTCAATGTTCGTAATACTACAAAGTATTATCGTATATTTCTCGTTCTCGTCCGTGCACCATATCGGTATGTTTTGGTGCAAATGGAGAATCAAATAATATTTTATTATTGCTAATACAAGGCCATCAAGAATCGAACTTGGAAACCGAAAAGCCCCCTCATTGCGTGTACAATTGAGCTCGTGATATTATAAATGCTTGCAAATTCAACGGCACGCACCTCAAGCCTTGCACGACTGTAATTTTACCTTTCAATTCCTAGTGATTGTGGATGTGCCATATCAATGAAGCGTAAACCCCCAGAAACGTCCATCCATCACTTGATTTTTATCACAATTGATAGCTTGAATTAAGTAGGTCCAATCGCAGGACCCAAACCCCCGACCCATTAAAATCATTGCGTTTTTAAGTTTAGAACTGAGTCGAGTTCGATGATAACACTATTATTTGAATTATCAGCAATGAATCCATGTTGCGTAGGGTTAGCTTAATTAGGTTTGGCGAACTATAATCTCGATTTTGTCGGCCCAACGTTTTGATTCTTGAATTCTAAGCCACAAGCGTGATTTTCTAATAAGGAATTTTGCAAATTCCTTAAGAATTCCAAATTCTTGTTGCATATTTGTAATAGTAGATTTATACTACATAGGTTGTTTTTTTTTTTTTTTGAGATGAATACTTACATAAGGTGACTAATAATATTAAAATTACAAAAACGAAATTGAGTAATTCTTACTATCTATTTTAAAAGATCTTTAATGATTCAGACGATCACGAGTCTAGTGGTTATTAACCATGGAGTTAGATTGCAATGATGTGGTTGAAAAGCTAAAGAATTATTGGTTACGTAAAAGAGAGGGATTTTGGCGAGGAAAAGAAACAAATTGGATCGGAATGTTGGCGTTTTCCCATGAGACGTGCTCATACTCATAGCGAACAGACAGAATGAAAGAGCATTCATAGCTACCCTCCAAAATTAGGCTTTAAATTCAAGCTTCAATCTTCACAAAGTCATTACCCAGCAAAGAGTTGTGGCATTAATTGACTCAACCATCTGCGTTCTGTGTGTGTGTGTGTGTGTGTGGTTTAATATAATGGCGCGCAGCATCCATGTGGCGTACGTGTGAAGTTAAAATTTGTTAATTATGCAGATATAAATATTATACCCTTAAACTATAAGCAAAAATGTCTTTTATAACTTCTTGTGACGGGGCTATTAGCAGCCCAATATTTTCCCTTTTTACCCCCGACGTAAGAGTCGAGCTATCTTTCCAACTAAATTTATATATATCAAAGTGAAGTTTGGGTTAATTCTAATATTACTTATCATGAGACCATGTACGCGGCGTCTACGTTTATAAGTTCCAAGATTTTTATTCTTGTAACGTTATTTTGATGCGAGAGTCAGATTATAACCATTACTTTGATATTTTTGTAACATTATGCTAACGGATGATTTTCCAACGTCTGCAGAACCGATGGCATCGTAGCAAACTTTATCTGGTTGACACGGCATCGAGATTCAAACTTGAAATCATACATTTATTTTGCACAATCTCAAATTTCTCCTTATTATCACACAAATTATAGATATCTTCACTGTTAATAGATGAAAATTTTTGAAGACATTTGAAACCGGTAGTTGTGCTAGTTTCACCATATCGTAGCCCTCCATACTCTTATTTATCCACACACGCACACGCACACACACACATATGTATGTATATATTTATAATTTCAAACGAAGAGTTGAGACAGATAACAGTGAACTATAAAGTCAAGACACGCCACTACTCCTACACTTGTTAGGAAGCAACCATCCATGAATAAACGCAAATTCCCAGCGAAAAGCTATCTCTTCTGCTTCTCATTGTCACATCACACACACACACACACACACTCACACATCTATAATATTGGAGTCAAAATTCATTACAACGTGTACAATTTTTCTTAATTAGAATATCGAAAATCGCAAGGAAATTGAAAAAAGGGCCACGCCTAGATGCACAGATCACATTACAATGACCTCATTTGTGAATAAAATAATCTTTTATTTTTTAAAAATTATATAATGCACATAAAAATAAAAAATAATAAAATGTACAATTAAATCAAATAAAAAAACATATGTAAAAACTACAAAACTATGGAACACTTGGTTATTTACAGTCCGTCCCTACGTACCTATTAGGTGTGGACAGTGGCTTATCTTCCACTGCCCCCATCGTGCGCTCGAGGGCAAAACCCAGGTGCCACGAACTGCAATTTTTTTTTTTTTTTAACCAGTCTGTTGTATTTGATATTTCCAGGACAACACCCGAGTGTCTCGTTGGGAGATTTTCAAACTTCGACACGCTTCTATTCCCTGAAGCCCAATGCCCACCACCGGCATCATCAGCATCGTCATCATCATGTCTATTTCTCTCGTTTTGTTGTTTAATCGATCGTCTATTTTTTCTAAAGAAAAAGGTCATCTCTGACTTGCCATTGCTATGCTCAGGAGACGACCTGGAGGTACAAACTTGTGCAGACTCGCGGTTCCGATAAAAGGTTAATGATTTTACCGGGATTACACGCAATTTGGGATTTTAGAACTTGACTAGACAAACAATAATCATCGTGAACCAGAAGGGTGACGGACACGCTTGATATGTTAAAAAGCAGGTCATTAATGATGATCTATATTCCTCAACCTCGAATTGGTTTTTTTTTTTTTTTTTTGGGGGGGGGGGGTGGGGTGGGTGGGGAACTCCTCCTGGGTCAGTTTTCCTAATTGCCGTACCTTCCTTTTACGAATTGTTGATGGACCATGAACTTGGAGTAACTAGGAGTGCATGTCGTCAGAAAACGATAGGTTTCAAACAGAAAGCATTTATTGATCAGATACATTTGAAGGTATAGAATTAATTATACTGAAACAAAGAATGAATAAATATTAGTATGCTGTCAATGTATATTAAACAAATTTATTATTTTTTTTTATAAAAAAATCGATTATGTGAACACGTTCTCTGATAAACACATTATTTAAAATCAGTGTAATTTATACTACATAAAAAGGTATTTAATGTCATATAAATTTTATTTAAAATTTTGTTTTATTTTTATGCCATTTTATTATGTGATAGTACATATTAATTATTATAGTATAATTGTATTGCGTCTAACTATATGTTAGGAGCTATTCTATTCCAAAGGGTGGGTGAGTGGGTGGTCGTCCATGTTCATGACCATGGCTAAACTTGGAAGTCACATCTTGCTCAAGATTTTTGGACCACAAGTAACATCTTCGAATTTGAAATGTGAACTTGTACCCTAATCGTAACTCCTAAATAGATCTGGAATTACAAGGAAAAAAAAAAAGGGTGGTGTTGATCATGGGCCTCAGTACATGCACGTAAGAGGAAAATGTAACTAATGGCT
>CM038607.1:246116-312927 GCA_021533255.1 Ceriops tagal
GGGGGGGGGAGGGGTTAGAATTTGATTTAGACTTTTTAACTTTACAGATTCATAAAATCAATAAATTAACAGAAATAAATTGTAAGAATGCGTGTGAATAAAGACCTAGAGTACGGATCCTTACTTTGCAAGCTTTATGTAAGCTGCTGCCTCTTGCTCAAACTATTTCATTCAACACATGGTTTCTTGCCATTCTTTTGTATGATGTGAATGGTGTTGAGAGAAACTGATTTGATAATGGGATTTTTTTGTTTTTTGGTTCCCCTGTTTTTGATTGTTTCTACCGTGTGCTTAATATCATTAAAAATGAAACTGGTGGAGACTAAGTGATTCATGTCTGGATTGAATGATCATGTGAATTGATTTGACTACTCTTCTTCATGCAGATGGTTTCAATAAAAATTATACGCAACAAGATCACTCTCCAACCTGAGGGTTATGGGTTTGTGGAGTTTGTTAACCATGCTGCAGCGGAGAGGATTCTACAGACATATAATGGGACACAAATGCCCAGCACTGAACAAACGTTTAGGCTGAATTGGGCTTCTTTTGGTATTGGGGAAAGACGTCCAGATGGACCTGAGCATTCTATTTTTGTTGGAGATTTAGCACCTGATGTCACGGATTATCTCTTGCAAGAAACCTTCAGGGTTCATTATCCATCAGTCAGAGGTGCCAAGGTTGTTACCGATACAAGTACTGGTCGTTCAAAGGGATATGGATTTGTTAAATTTGCTGATGAGAATGAGAGGAATCGTGCCATGAATGAAATGAATGGTGTTTATTGCTCAAACAGGCCTATGCGGATTAGTGCAGCCACACCCAAGAAGACTACTGGTTACCAACAGCAGTATGCAGTGGCAAAAGGTGATATTAACTTTGTTACTGTTTGGTAAACTTTCTCATTCCATTTGAAGTACCATACATGAAGACCTGGGTTAGTTCTAGGTATCTGTAACTTCCCAAAAATGTTGCATCATGATAAATTTAAGGACTTTTCTTGAGGGGGGGGGGGCAGGGAATTGTACTGATTGCTTGTCCTTTCTTCCTTGATGTTTTTGTATTGTTGATTTTGGCATTAAGTGCATACTCTTGTGCTACAGTTAGTTCTTGGATACAATTGTAGTGACTTGTTGATTTTCTGCAGCTTTGTATCCAGTTTCAGCATACACTGCACCGGTGCATGTGGTTGCAACAGACACTGACTTGACTAATACAACTGTGAGTTAGCTGAACTCTAGTCTTTGTGGGATTTGTCTTATGCATTTCTCTTACATCTTTTCTTATTCACAGATCTTTGTTGGTAACCTGGATCCCAATGTCACAGAAGAGGAACTGAAGCAAACATTTCTGCATCTTGGGGAAATTGTCTATGTCAAGATTCCCACTGGCAGAGGATGTGGGTTTGTGCAATTTGCAGCCAGGTGTTTATTTTGCTGCAATGGAATTTTTTCTAGTCATATTCTGACACCTTTGATAACATTTCGTACTCATTTTAGCACTTGTGAATCTTCTTTTTGTTTTTTTCATTGTTTTTATTTATTGCTGGATTAAGATTTAGTAGCCATGCTATAATATTTCTCAACAGGCATTTTCAGTCATATGGTGTCACATGTGATAGGCATTACTAGATTTCTCTTGTGAGGATCATAAGTAGAAAGCATGGAGAGAGGCAGACATTATTGTAGAGGAGACGATGAAATGGGTCTACTCCTTGGGTTTTACTGTATTGTGTTTGAAGTTTTTCACTCTTTCACATTACATTTCCTGACTTTTTCTGCTAATTTCATCAATATAGGGTGTCTGCAGAAGAAGCTATCAAAAGTATGCAGGCGCATGTGATTGGTCAACAGCCAGTGCGCATTTCTTGGGGGAGGAAACAGGTAGACAAATTTGTCACTCTGTGAGGGTGTTTTGGCTCCGCGTGCCTCATAATATGATGCTTCATCTAAAAGCCAGAATTTCTAAAGAAAATTACACCAATAGACTTAATACTGTGTTGATGCAGGACACTTATCATAATGATACATCTTCTCAGCCATTGTACATGGCGTGTACTGCTGCATTTGCAGAAATACCCCTTGTTCTGTGTTACTGGCATTGGTGATGTTTAGGAATGACTTGTTGCAGGATCTGACTAGTAGCTTGGTTCCACAAGTAGATCAGTGGAGTGCCTATTACACTTATGGGCAAGGGTATGATGCATATGGTTATGGGACTACACATGATCCTTCATTATATGCATACAATGTATATGCTGGTTATTCCCAATACCCGCAACAGGTATCTTTTCTTAAAGTGGTTACTACAATTTCTTTCATGTTGATTCTAGAAGCTTTAAGTCATTAATGCATCCTGTATTACATGTTTTTTCCCCTTCTAGCGCAGTACATACCCAGGCCAATTTGGGGTAGATTTGCTATTCACGTTCTAGCCCCATTGAAAGTTTGATGCCCCCATCAACATCTTTACTCCACATTTAGTTTGGAATGGCTAATTCATTAATCTCCACCAGCACAAGTGGCGAAAATTGAAGCATGTTTTCAATCAACTTGATGATCTTATGCTTGTAACTGGATATATTTTCTGCATGGTTCTGTTTTAGATGGAAGGAGTTCCAGACCTTGCAGGTGCTCTCCCAGTTGTAGATCCAAGGGAGGAGCTTTATCCTTTGGCTGCTCCTGATGTTGAAAAGTAAACTCTGTCACGACTTCTTTGATATCAGTTATAGGGGATAATGAATTCTTGTTTGTCAGCTAATTCAATATTTTTGAACTGACTTCTAGGTTAAATGCCGCCTATCTGTCAGTTCATGGAAGTGGCATACTAGGCCGGCCGTTGTGGAGGAAAACTTCCACGCTTATGCAGCAAGCTTAGGCATCTGGACAAGAAATAGTTAAATGGCTCATGAAATATCATCTATGATGCTCAAAGTAACGCGAACTAAAGTGTGGAAAGAGAGAACTAGTAGGATATGATTGGTTCCATTGTAAGCATGTTTTGCTGATTACCTCGTTTGGTGTTCGAGGTTTTTCATCACTTCGTTTTGTGTTGGAAGATGAGGGCCTCGATGCGTTTCTTGGCCGCCGTTGTTCCCTCACAAGGCATATCGAGTTGCCATATTTCTTGGCTTCCCTCTCTTGTGGAGGAGACTAGCTGTTCAGTTTCATGTAGATCGACTCTGTCATCATAAATATAACTATACTGAACAGCAGCTACAAATGTTCACTCGCGGATTACAAGCCTGGCAATTGGACCGTACCAACAGAGCCGTCCCTGGCCTGGATACAGAAATTTTCATTTTGTTTTTCTTGTTCTGTTCTTTATATTTTCTCGATTCAATTATACGAAAAAATTTAACGCAGCGCGCCTTCTTTTTGTTCCGATGGAACTTAAAAAAAGGTAAGAGGGGAAGAAAACGGAGAAAAACGTCCATTGCTATCGGATTGGGGGACTTGATTGGAAGGGCTCGAGCCAAGCCACATGCTTTCCCCGGAGAAGCCTAGAAGTCGAGAAAAGTAACGCACTTCGCAGTGGTTAAACTACAAATGGTGAAATTTGAGAGCAAAAAACGCGAACTTTGGAGAGGACAAATAAAGTCGATGAAAACAACAAAATGGTTGAACAAATAATCTGTGCGTTGATGGGGAAATGCATCTGATTCCTGATAATAATTCACAGATATTTGGCCAACCAGGGTACTTCCTGGCTGTCTTTCAGAGCAAAAGCCACGTCATCACTGCAAAGAAAAGATGGATTAAACTTTCGTTCAAAGCAATTGAATTGAAAGTATTCGTGTAATTGCTGGGCATGCAAAAGAAAGGCCAAGGCCGTCTAGTAGAAAGAGAGCGAGACGAGAAAAAGAAACGAAATTGACCTTGGAAAATTGAGCTGCAACTTTTGCAACCTGTGCCTAGAGCCCGGTTCACAAAGAATTATTCGGCTGTCTCCCAGCATACACCTTCCAAAGAGAAACTCAAAGGCTAAATTTGACGGTGCTTTTCAGATTTTGATATCGCAAAATAATCATCTTCCTGCCAAAACAAATTCAGCTAAGGTTTGGCAAAAGCTGACTCACCCAACTTTCAGGAGCGTATCCCAACCAGGAAATGTCATGCTGTTGCTAGTGCAGAGCCATGAAACGGTGGTTGCCAACTGTTGGGGAGCGAGGAGAGGCACGTTTCAGAAACCACAAACAAAATGCTAGTCTTTGAAACACTAGATAGTTTCCCAAGTCATTTCCATCTCCCAGGTACAAATGTATAAGCATTGATAAATACCATCCAGTAAAAGTTTGAGCGATGGGCTTGAGATTTTTTCACCTTTTCAAAGGTTGTCTCACCCATTCCTGTTTTATAGAGCTCGTACACCATTGCTGTCAAGAAGATTTTGCTCAGTTTGGAACAGCTTTTCATTACCTGCAGAAAAAGAGGGGCAGAAAACAACACGTTACTTATTTCATGAGAAAATAAGTTTATTGTTGCAAAAATGAATCCCTTTCCTCCCCAACAATAAAACTGATGTTCTATCCTTTCTATCAAACATATATCTTGAAGACACAGTCATTAACATTGCATTCAAGAACAAACTTAGCCATCCACTTCTAATCAATTATTTCCTCTAATTCAATCATGTTGCAGTTGGATTAATTCAGACCACTAAAGATGTCATTCTCAATAACAAAATTTGGATAAAAGCACATGTAATGTAAAATAAGATTCATTACTTATATTTGTGTTCAAATGCCAACTCACTTGAATATGAGGTGCCTGAAACATTTCTTGAATGGCTGTCTCCACTTCTGACATGCCAACAAGACCTTTCCCTGGAAAGTGGTGTCAAACAAGGTAATTGCAACTGCCGTATTACAGATGCAAGGATCGATTCGAAGGGAAAAGGGAAGCAAAAGCAATCTCCACCGGAGAACAACCGGGCAGATAGGCTTTAGTATTGACATTCTAAATGCATGTTCTTCAAACCAGAGGACATCATCTGTTTGCTTATGAGCTAACCGACCATTGCTCTACCTTCCTTTATACTTCAGTGTTAGAATGATAGAAATTATCAAGTGAATGGAAGGACATACCTGCAGGAACTGAGCTAGGACTTGAGGCCAACTTCTTCATACGATGATCTGCAATTTCCGCTGCACGCCTGCATATCTCCAAAGCACGACGCGCATCTCCTGAAATAGCTGCTACCTGGGTGTATTTGCAAGTTGACATAACAGGGAAGAGGAACAGGATCAGGAAATGAGTGTGTAGACAGTGCACAAAGGTGATCAGATGGAAATAGGGCAAAATCAAATTTTAAGGGAAAAGAAGGCATAATGACTTACCTTCCTGGAAGCAAATTCAATAGCTTGCTTTTCAAATACATCAATTCCTTTCAGACGGCTAGAGATGATTTCTTGAAGCTGCTGATAGCTGTAGGGACCAAAGCAAAGCCTTTGGATACCCATACGGCTTGAAATTCGTGGAAGTAATTTTTCTGGAAGATCCATTGTATTCGCTATTCCTGATTATCAAATGATGTTTTGTGATGAAGAAGCAAGACCCGTCACTATCATCTCATCACAAGTCATCCACATACACAACATAGAGAGAGAGAGAGAGAGAGAGAGAGTACCTATCACAATCAGTTTTGAATGTGGCTTAGTAGGCCAATCAAGGATATTGTATAGTACCTGCAATGAAAGTAATGAGTAATGCATGCTAACTCTTGTGCATAAACTAGAATAATTACATGTTTTGATGTAATAAGATGCACCAGTTACCGACTGATTTCTTGTAACAAGGAGATCAAGTTCATCAATCAGTAGAATGCAAGGTCGGTCATCCTCTTTTCCAATTTTCTTCCCATCTGAAAATCGTTCATTCAGCAATTGGAGAGCCTTTTTCCAGCTGACCCTGTGTCCACTTAATGCTTCATATATAACCTAAAAGACCACCAAGAAGTACTGGTATTAGAGGGCCAAGGAGGATTCAACTTACACCATGAAGCATATTTAAAAATGCATCTTTTTACCCTGTAAATATTCTCTGGTGATGCCAACTTTAGACCATTAACCTCCACAAAACAATACGGTCTTGCACACCCAGTATCGACTTCAGACCTTAGGTTTCTCATTACAGCAAGTACACTCATCGTCTGCCGTGTCATGCTCAAAAGTGGTCAAATTAGTGTCACCCAAACAAGCAGCGATAACTTTACACATGAACATATAACCCTTTGAAACAAAGCACTAGCAAGTTGGTGATTTGAAGCCAACAAGTGTTACCTTGCCTGTTCCAGGAACGCCATGAATATAAAGGCAACGACCCAAACAATTGTCATCACAGATGGTACCTTTTATAAAAGTTGTTATCTCATCCATTTCTCTATTAATAAATCAATAAATTAGAAGGCATCTAAGAATGGGAGGAAAATGACAAAAGATCAAGTTTACATACTTATTCCTGCAAGGTAGAGACTTAGGCAATGTTGCCAACAGAAGCGTTGCTTTAGCCTTTTCCAGTTCAGTCTGCCTATGGCATCTGACATGCTGTGGGATCTTCTTTGCTCCTATTTTCTGAAGTCCGAAGAATTCTCCTTTCCTTGAGTTCTGTGATTGTCATAAAATTGATTACCTGATGTATTTGAATGTGAAGCTCAAAATCATACATGTGGATATAAAAGTCCATACAGCGGGTAACTGATGTGCCGAGGATGGTCTTGCTTGTGATTTTTTAGTTTTTCCATCTTCATATTCCATGTCTTCATCAGTGCCAGACTTTGCATCCTCATCAGTGCTCCAATCTTCATCAATGTCAGCATCTTTACCTTCCTACAAATTTTAAGGAAGACAGTAAATAGTCAACAGACCACAATTAGATTATGATGGTATAGGATGATAGGCTGTTGTTTGTTTCTAACCTCTTCATGATTATCAATCTCAGCGAGACGCTTGAAACTGTGCCAATGTATGTCATATTCATATTCACATAGAAAAATATCATCTCCTTCATTATTGGCCTTTGCATATTCCTGAGGGTTCATTACAGAGCAATGCCTAAGAACACATTCCATCTGCAGAATCATAAAGTGCAAATTAAAAACATAGATATGAAGACCTCTGAATCAAAATCAAGGGCTCAATTATAAAAAGATCAATAGGTGACCAAAAGAAATAATAAGCTCATCTCCCATTTTTTTGAATTAGAATTAATCAGTTGTAAAGAAAGATAATGCCCATGACCTCAATGTCAGAAAAATCGTTAGTAAGGTAAAGCTCCCTTCTCAGATTATGAGGCTGTCTCCCAGCAGCAGTTTCTTCTGGTATGATATACCATCGTCCCCGAAACCAATAGGTGCCATCAACCTCCTTCCACAAACTGCAGAGCCAATTCAATCATTCCCGGATATCAATCTAATATAGGCACCATGAAAATAATCCAATAACATATAAAAACACATAGCAAACCTCTCCACACGGACAGCCCATAAATCGCTTGAAAGAAGCTTTTCCCTCAACGTTCGAGCCCTTTTCTTTCCCTCAGGTGGTGTTGGCAACTGAACCTCCTTACCTAACTTCCTAGATTCACAAAATCCGCAAATCCAATCCCCTTCAGGGACCTCCTTCAGAGGAGGGTTCAAGCATTTCAAGTGAAACCCACCGAGACAATCATCACATTCGATCATTACAGCCTTCCCAGACTTGAAGCATATTCTGCAGTCCTCCACTTCCGGGTCCTCGTCGTCCGAGCATGCATCATCCTCTCTCCTTTTCACATACACATCATCTCCCACCCGGAATTCAACCCCGTCATATACAACTTTCTTATAATAAACCTTCTTTTTCTCCCCTCTAGCATAATTTAATTTCATTGAACATGCTGCCGCATTTCTCTCTTTCTCTTCACCCTTTCTACCCTTCTTTGTCTCCAACTTATCTGGGGAAGCCGGGGAGAAGGAAATCTCAACATCAACCACCTCCACAGCTTCTTTGTCTCTCTTTCTTTTAGGAGTCTTTCCCGATTCATTTGTGCTCGAATTCCTCCGGGACGAATCTTGAGACAAATTTCGAGTGGCTGTAAGCAGGATTTGAGATGAATCCTTGGTGGGTTTTGGAGTCTGAGAAATGGGTTTCTGCGGGGGGGGCTCAGCGTCAAGCTTAAGCGATAATCGTCGCGAAGATCGGCGAGGAGGAGGGTCGAGCGTTTGCGGGGTTTGAGTGGTAAGGGACAAGGAAGAAGAGGAGTGTTGTTTAGGAGTGAAAGTTGGGGTCTTTAGGCAATTGGGCTGCTTTGCTGGAGATCGAAGGGTGGGTCTCTTTGGAGTGTCTGCCATTCAGGCGGATCACAATCGTCAATCCGATCAAGCAGCGCACGCAGATTTTGCAGAGAGACAAGGGCGGTAGAGGGCAATCAGCATGGCTGCGCCTGGCTTGGGTTTTAGAGAGGGAAAGTTGGCGGGAGATATTCCCTCTCATTTTTCCCAAATGGGCCAGTTAAAGATGAGGCCCAATCAATTTAAAACTCTGTATAGCAAGCGATGGCCCACTTTAGTGCAAGAAAGCAGCGTGATTGTTAAACAACCCAGTCTATGGTAGGCCCAGGCATGGTCCGCTGCCGCATTTCCAATTCGATCAAGTCCATTAGAAATAAATGGGCCCCAACGGGTCTGCTTTTGTTAACCACAACTTAGACTAATATTTTTTATATCATAAAATTTTAATCTGTCTTTAACATCTTAAGTTCTAATATTATATATATATATATATATATGAGAGAAAAATCATGTGTAATTTATAGTTTAATAATAGACTGGTTAATGAATTATTTATAAAAAAAAAGAAATAATTTTCATTATTTCATTTAAATTTATCTTAAACACAAAAATAAAGTAATCAACCAAAAAAAAAAAAAAAAAAAGAAAAAAGGTTACACAAGGGGGCACCCAAGGTAAAACATTTGCTCTTGACACTTGCATCGGTCACAGGACTTGCATACCGGAGACAAGCAAAAACATCGTCATCACAGGCAAAACGACGGACAACATTTTGCCAAAATCTTTCCCCCTCTGGTTCGAATGGTTGCAAGGAACAGAAAATACCGACCAGAACAAAACCATGTCAGAAGATCCTGCTTAATCATCAGATAAACGAGAACTCCATGCTCTATAGACGGATATTAGAAGCCTTGCTGCTGCGCATCAACAGTTCTTCTTTCAACCCGAGCGACCACCTTTGGGAGGCTGGAAACCGCGCATTTATTCATATGATGCTGACGCCAATCTTCTGTGACGCGGCATGAGATTGAATTGTGTCCTTGTCCCACTCTTCACTGAAAAGCAAATTCAAACAACAATCATGTCAGCCCAACCAATCAAAAGGGCCCATTTTTCCCTGTTTGAGGCAGGCAGCACGGTGGTCTAAAATTTTTGATTGAGAAGGCCCGAACAACACGGCCCCCCCCCCCCACCTCTCCCCCGCCTTCAAAAATCCCCGAAAAATGATGGAAAAAGAAACGGCGCATGGCTGGCCGAGGACCTTTCATCCCCAGTGGCTAGGTTTCATTAAACAATAAGGATCATAACTAACCTCTTTTGTCTTTCTCCATTTTTCTCCTGCTGCGCCAAAGTAGTCGAATTGGTGTCCCAGAAAATCCTGCATCTGCACGCAGTCGCTTCTCCATATACCGCCGATAAGTTTCAGGAAAAAGGTTCGCATCATTTACAAAGAAAACAAAAGTGGGTGGCCTGACAGCAGCCTGCAAAAGGATTGTCTAATAAATTACAGAAAATCACAAGGGCTCATTAGATATGAAAATAATAAATACATAAAATGAAACCTTCCATATCTGTCAAATGGACTCCAACAAGACTTGGAATTCGAACTAGAGCATCTATCCAACTGGGGAAAAAGAACAGTCTAGCAACATAATCTTCCTACATCTAGAGTTGCACAAAAATGAGGACCAGACAACGAAATAGCACCTAGAGTTGGATCCCCTGATAACAAGCTACCTGAGTACAGTAATAGACACGACCTCTCCTGCCACCTCGGGTTCTTGGAGGCGATTTAAAAGCTAATGCCTCTTGAATCACTTGATTCAGTATGGAAGTACCTAGCCTTCTCGACCTTTCTTTCTCAACTGTACTTGCAGCAATGAGTATCCTGAAATTAAAGCATGTTTTCTGAAATTTGGCTATCAACTGGAAAGAAAGACAATAAAGGCAACTAAGAATTATCAATTGTATCTTTCCATGTGAAGAGAGATTCATAAATATAGATATGTTTCATCATCGATATTATACTTTCTGTCTTCGCCAAGTACATGTGCTTGTTCAAACAGGATTAGTCTTACATCAGTAAATACAATTGAGAACACTAGAGCCAGGAAATGTATATTTTCATAAGTTGTTATGGATCGAGTTTGCCAAAAAGCAAACTCAAAATAACCACACATGCAAAGGAAACACTGATTTTTCTTCATCCCATAGAAGGGGCCAACTTCACCCCAATGAAATTGAACTTGGAAGATCAAGTCAGATGCTAAACAACCCTTAGACAACAGACATTCTTTATAAGGGTAAACAACAATATCATTTTCTCGCACAAAATCTCAAGAATCCTCCTAATAACTAGAAAGAATGACAAGTCTGTGTAACAGTTACTCTATTTTGACCTTGAAGTCACAGGTTTAAGTTGCAGAAATACTCTCTAGTAGGCATAAGATTATTTACATTTGGCCCTCCCTCAACCCATAGTGTAAGAGTCCTGTACCAGGGGATGCCCTCCTGGTCATTAGCAAATTTCTCACAGACATAGGGTTTTGTTGGAGTCTTTCTCCATTTTTGATGAATTTTGTCAGAAAATTCAAAATATCACATGTAAACAATTTGTACACACATTATCAAAGAAAAAATAAGCCTAATGTCTTTTGTTTTTATTATTTTTATAACTTTTTTGAAATCCAACATGGAACTTAAACAACTCATCAAATGGGTTTGTAGGACTGTAAATTTGGCAACAACTGGCAAATCATATTCATTAATAAAGCAAATATTAGCAGTCTGAACATACTTTTCAACACTGTGACCAGCAATTGCTGTTGAGTAAACAACAGGCGCCCAATGAAGAGGATGAAGCTTCTCCCTTACATCTTGTTCATAGAGTGTTGCTGTCTGCTGGTTTTTATTTGGTATGGTATCCCATTTGTTCACAACAATCAGACAGCCTTTCCCTTCCTTTTCAATTCTTTCTGCAATCTTGCAGTCCTAGAGCATTTGCAGAGAAGAGAAGAATAACAAAAAAGGAATCATTTTCCAAGGAACCCATATGTATTGTTGCTACAGATATTGGTTATTATGAGAAAGAATATAAATTTCTTGCAATCTGTACATATTAAGGAGTATTAGGTAGCCATACAAACAGTTAAGACGCCATTAGTGTGTGAAAAGTAATACCTGATTCCTCTAGTAAATGCTAGAGCATTAGAATATGTAATTTAAGTTCTGCAACTGCTAGCATACTGAGAAATACCATGACCAGAAGTAAAAAGGTAGGGTACACCACTGCAAACAACCTTCAACTAATGTGATTAGAAGGTTCCACTCCACGAGAAGCTAAATGTGAAGTACCTGTTCTGTGATACAAGCCATGGCCTCAATGATGAGAGCAACAACATCAGATCGACGAATGGCACGAAATGCTCGATTCACTGACATAGCCTCTGTCGCACTACCTGAAGAAGCTACAGCTGCCTTTCTTCTGATTCCAGCTGTATCAATAAGCTGAAACTTCTGCAACAAATTATCTCCACTGTGATACTTAAAGATACACATAATGCCAAGAAACAAAACAAAAGTTTGCAATGAAATTCATTGTATTTCTATTTCAATCCAGAGCAATGTGTTAAGAAATTGATCTCCAACTCAACGGGTCAAAGCACACTTTCAGAGCAACAAAAACAAAAGGTCATCCAGATGGAACTGAAACAAAAGCTTGTGGCACTGTTACAATGCAGACCGTCCTGGTACTGATGATATCAACAATCATGACATTGAAGTAAGGTTCCAAATGGTGCAATTGATAACATAACTAGATTTTGCTATACTCAACCAACCTGGCCGTCTGGTCCTGCAAATTCAGTATCAATAGCATCACGAGTAGTTCCACTGATAGGGCTAACGATTGCTCTATTCTCTCCAACCAATGCATTCAAGATGCTACTTTTACCAACATTCGGCCGACCAACAATTGCAATAGCGGGCACATAAATTTCTTCTTCATCAAGATCTTCTGGACCCTATAAATAAGAATCAACTTAGTAACCAGATACAGAACCACCTTAAATACCAGGTTCACAGCCACAAACCTCAACTTTTTCCAGTCCAGAGCACAAAAGATCAAGAAGCTCTCCAGTTCCGGTTCCAGATATAGCAGAGATAGGGAGTGGTGAGAACCTGGATGACATCAGTGCATTCTCTGTTTATCTCAATCATATTGCAAAGAAGCAGGTCACCTAGATTAAACATATATAACACCAGCCAAATTCATACAAACCAATGATAAAAGTCCAATAGTAAAAGGGGCCAAGAAAGTTGCTTGGGACATCACCTTCATAATAGTTTAAGGGCCATAACTTACCCCAATGACCAAAATTCTAATGTTTGCATTATTCCTTTACGTGGAGATTCACATTTGTTTACTGCAAGAATGATGAACTTATTTGAGTAGTTTTTCCGTAGCCAGTCTGCTATCTCTACATCAGCTGCTGTTAGACCTGCCTGTTCAGTATTTTCTATTATGTCACCATCATACCAACCAGGATCAAGTGAATGTTTGAGAAAGAAAATGGGGGCCAGGTACAGAACAAATACAAAAAAGGTACTAGCAGTGCCCTTTCAAATTGAAAAGGCATCTAGATCTTCAAACCTAAAACTGGAAAGATAATGGAAAACAATCTCAAGACCACAGACATGCCCACACAATCTGAGAAAATAAAATTGTAAGTTCAAGAACTTCAATCAATTTTCCACTTTCATCAACATCAATTAGCTGTATAGATGAAGATCCTACAAACTGTAGCCAATAAAAGGTGGAAAACAAGGAATTGTGTCATTTACTGCTTTTATACTCTGTCTTAGGGACTTAGTTTTGCCATACAGTGATCTACAGAATCACTCTCATTTATGCCTGTAAGGGATTGTCATTCTGCCTCACACATACTACATTCCTCTTATCTTCTACTTTGTTTTAGGATGCCTCAGACAGAAGAAAAAAAAAAGTGAGAGAAAGAGAAAGAGGGAGAGAGAGAGTTCTTTACTCCAGGTGTGACAGAGGCTTTACCTGGCCATCAACCACAAAGATAATGCCGCAAGATTCTTCTACAGCAGCAATAGCTTGTTTCTCAATCATTGAGGGCATCCTGGATACAGCAGCCTCCCTAGAGGCTAGCGGAATCCCTTCCATGCCAATGGTTGTTGTGATAGCCAAATCCTCCATAACATTATCCTGTGATTTTGATAGTGTAAGAACACCTCCTGTATCGACCACCATAAATTCATTTTCTCCCCAAAAGGATCTACCATATAGACGGTCCCTTGTAGCCCCGGGTTCATCTACCACAATTGCCTTGTTTCCCTGCAGTAAGCAGCATCCAAAATAACATCCAATTTTTTTATGAGATGTATGGAACTTGAAATTCTGTTTTTGAGTAATAAAATTTGCATTTAAATCGCTTTATCAAAGAAGTCAAGAGTTCCAAGACGAATGTCTGGTTACCCCAACAAGACGGTTAAACAATGCTGATTTACCAACATTTGGCCTTCCCACAATTGCAACCCTTGGAAGGAGATGGTCAGGGATCTGCAGATTGAATGATAGAAGGTAAGCAAAGAACGAAAGTTGTTTACTTTGTCTAAGTGGAGTTCCAGTCCATATTGCCAGACAAACTGTGGTTTATAGAATTGGGCCAAAAGTCCAAAAATCGAGAAGGTAGCCAGATCAAAGCAATTCAAAACAAAAGAAATCTAAACCCACCCCCCCCCCCAAGAAAAAAAAAAAACTAAAAATTTAGCTAAGAAGCAGAAGAATTTTAATTTATTTAAATAATAATAATTATTATTATTCTAAAAAAAAAAAGAAAAAACAAAGGGAAAACGATAAACTGACGTTTCCTGCCGTAGTAGCCTTTTGCCGCCTCTTATGCTTCCTGTTTTCCTTTCTATTGTCGGCCTGCTCATCCTCTGCAACCAATCCACAACAAATTGATTTTTAAAAAGAAAGAACAACCCTAAAAAAGAAAAGATGGGGAGGTAGGCAAGGGAGGAAAACAAAAAGGGAGCAGGCACCGATGATCAATTGCCGAGACAAGGAGCTAGAGTATTCTCTAACAGCGAATTGGGCTTCCTTTTCCAGAGCATCTACATCAATCGCGTAACTCTCGCTCTCAGCTTCGTCGGTAGTCTCTGTTTCTATGTTTCCTTCTTCTGCTGCTGCTTCTTCTTCAACAAAGCCAAAGTCTTGGGTGTGGTTCTCCGCGGCCACGGATGAGTTGGACGAGCGCCGACCTTGGAGGGAAAAGGAGGAGAGAGAGGGAACGGAAGATATGGCAAGCAGAGGATGGGAGAGGACGGAAACTGATGGAACTTTGACAAAGGGAGAGGAAGAGAGCAATGCAAGTGAAGGCTGAGTGCAAAAGCAAAGCTTCCTACTTAACATTTTCCTTTTACCCCACCTCCCCCCTTCCCACACACACACACACACTTCTCTCTTCTTCTTCTTCTTCTTCTTCGTCCTCCTCCTCCTCCTCTTGTTCTTCAGAATCACTGCACAGGGGATTGCAAAGCTTTTGGCTTTTCACGTATTATCTCTATCTTCTTCCGTACATATATATATATATATATATATATATTAAAAAATAACAAATAAAAAACAAAAAACAAAATAAATAAATAGTATCTGAGACCACGTAGACTGCTCACACCCTGTCACTGTCAGTTACCGTGTCCCACCGGATCCACGTAGCAGTGTCCTTTTTAAAAAAATTATTGTCTAAAACGGGTCGGATCGTCCAAATTAAAAAGACCTTGAACCCTACACCGGATCCAAAGCTTATTTCTTTCACTCGCTGTTCTCTCTGCCGCGCCGCTTGGCTTCACTTCCTCGGGTCATTGTAAAACGCCTGTCAGCGGGAGCCAACCTTTGTGACTTCCTCCCCTCCCCCCCCCGCCCCCATCCAAATCACCGTCGTCTAGGTACGTTCTTTTCAGCTTCGTCTTCTCTGTTCATCGTTATCGCCTCTCTCTTTTTTCTCCGTTTCCATTTGCATTTTCTCTTCTCTGTTTATATTCTCCGCTGAGCTGGGAGCTAGTTGTCCATTCCGAATAGTGGAAATTGAATTTTCTCTCGCTCTTTTTTTTTATTTTATTTTCGTAATCTTGGTGGCGGTTTGGCTTAAGAACGCTCCCTTGATTTCCCTTTGGAACCTGCTGGTTTTGGTGAAAATTTTTCCTAACTCGGGTATAAAGTTGAAAAACTTTTTATGACTTCGAAAATTTCAAGGACTATAAGTTGGATTCCTGACCAATGTTGAATGAATCAGCATGTCATCTGTTGACTGAAGTGTTTCAGTTGCAGCTTTGGTATTAAATCGGTCGTGTTTTTCTTTTTTTCTTTGAATTCTTTACGCCTTTATTACCAAGTAGTCTTGAGATGCACAATCTCTTCCAATGGTTTTTCGTTTTATCTCCCGATGAAAAAAATAATAATAATAAAAGTGAAATTTATGCCGAGTTCGTGGAGATGTTCAATAATCATTGACCCATCTGAGAGTCTTAGAAATTAGAATTGAAGTTTTCTCTGATTCTATCATTATCATTAGAAAAGGTTGGATGCCTTGTCATGTTGCTTCTCATGTTATGTGATGGGAGATATCATTGTGTGTTACAACTTTTATAAATCCTTCTTTTGCTGAATTGTGGCCATATATAATTTTAATTCATTCCATGTCTGTGTCACAGAGTACATTTTCAAAAATGGTTCCATATAATTTTAAGAAGATCACTGTGGTGCCAAATGGGAAGGACTTCATCGATATCATCCTCTCCCGGACACAAAGGCAAACACCAACCGTTGTCCACAAGGGATATGCCATTTCTCGCCTCCGACAGTTTTACATGCGTAAAGTAAAATTTACACAGCAGAATTTCCATGAGAAGCTCTCTACAATCATTGATGAATTTCCTCGGCTGGATGACATCCATCCTTTCTATGGTGACCTCCTTCATGTTCTCTACAACAAAGATCATTACAAACTTGCCCTCGGACAAGTAAACACTGCCAGAAACCTCATCAGCAAGATAGCCAAGGACTATGTGAAATTGTTGAAGTATGGTGACTCTTTGTATAGGTGCAAGTGTCTTAAGGTTGCTGCTCTTGGTCGCATGTGTACTGTCATTAAGAGAATTGGCCCTAGTTTAGCTTATTTGGAGCAGATTAGACAGCACATGGCTAGGCTACCTTCCATTGACCCCAATACTAGGACAATGCTGATCTGTGGGTATCCTAATGTGGGCAAGAGTTCTTTTATTAACAAGATCACCAGGGCTGATGTGGATGTCCAGCCTTATGCTTTCACCACCAAGTCACTCTTTGTTGGGCATACAGACTACAAGTACCTTAGGTACCAAGTGATTGATACCCCAGGAATTTTGGACCGGCCTTTTGAAGATCGTAACATTATTGAGATGTGCAGTATCACAGCTCTGGCACATCTGCGAGCTGCTGTGTTGTTCTTCCTGGATATATCAGGGTCATGTGGCTATAGCATTGCCCAGCAGGCAGCCTTATTCCACAGCATTAAGTCTCTATTTATGAACAAACCCTTGATAATTGTCTGCAACAAGACTGATTTGCAGCCATTGGAAGGGATCTCCGAGGAAGACATGAAGTTGGTCATGGAAATGAAAGCAGAAGCTCAGAAGACTGTTATTGGTCAAGGAGGTGAACCTACAAATGATGAGAGTGTGCTTTTGACTATGAGCACTTTAACTGAGGAAGGGGTGATTACTGTCAAAAATGCTGCATGTGAGAGGTTATTGAATCAACGGGTTGAATTGAAGATGAAATCCAAAAAGATAAATGATTGCTTGAATCGTTTCCATGTTGCGATACCAAAGCCACGTGACCAGAAGGAAAGGCCACCTTGTATACCTCAGGCAGTTTTGGAAGCTAAAGCTAAGGAAGCAGCTGAGAGGGAGAAGAAGAAAACTGAGAAAGATCTGGAGGATGAAAATGGTGGTGCTGGTGTGTACTCTGCTAATTTGAGGAAGAATTATATCTTAGCCAATGATGAGTGGAAAGAAGATATACTACCGGAAATTCTTGATGGACATAATGTCTATGACTTCATTGATCCTGATGTCCTGCAAAGGCTTGAGGAGTTAGAACGAGAAGAAGGTATTCGGCAAGCAGAAGCAGAAGATGAGGATTTCGAGATGGATGGCAAGGAATTGACTCCAGAAGAGCAAGAAGCTTTGGCTGAGATCAGGAAAAAGAAAAGCTTACTCATTCAAGAGCACAGAATGAAGAAGAGCATTGCAGAGAGTCGACCCATTGTGCCCAGAAAGTTTGACAAGGATAGGAAATTCAATACTGAGAGAATGGGCAGACAGCTATCTGCTATGGGCCTGGATCCCTCTTTAGCAATAAATCGTGCCCAAAGCAGGGGCCGCAAAAGGGAAAGGTCAGTTGACAAGAGACATGGTGATGTTGATGATGCAATGGAGATGGATGTTGACCAACCAAATAAGAAGCTGCGAATGAGATCTAGATCTCTGTCAAGGTCACGATCCAAGTCACGGCCTCCTAGTGAGATTGTCCCTGGAGAGGGTTTCAAGGACTCTGTTCAAAAGGTCAAGGCAATTAAACTTGGCAAAAAATCTATTAAAAGGAGGAATAAGGAGGCAAGGCGGGGAGAGGCAGATAGAGTTATCCCTAACCTCAAACCTAAGCACCTGTTCTCTGGGAAACGTTCGATTGGAAAAACCCAAAGACGCTGAGCACCTGAGGTAATTTTTTCCCTGCTCCTTTTTCTGCTTCTTCCTCTTCCCCTCAAAGGGTACGTGCATAGGTGTGCATAATTTTACTTGCTCTTTACACGCTCTTTTGTGTAAGACGTATTATAGATTTCAGGCATCTATCACTGTTTGAAAAACCTAAATTGTTGGAGAATGATGATGTTCATCAGCAGAACAGCCTTTTGTGGGATGGATTTTCTGTCAATCTCTGTTATGGGATTAAACTGTATGTGTGACAAAATTCTAGTGGAAAATTTTGTTGCTAAGGCTTTTTATTCTGATCATTTCAAGACCATCCCCATTCCCCACCTCTCATTTCTTCTTGTAATGAGGACGAATATATGTTTCTTACATAATTTCTTGATAATCTTGGAACTGTCTTCTTGCAGGGGTTGGTTGGCTATTTCTTGCGGAGTACACTGATCCCTGAAAGTACCTCGTGGTTTATCATTATCTTTATCTCCGTTTTGGGATCGGTAATGGCTGTGAGAAAAGGGTCCCCGCTTGGTTGCTTGGTTGAGGCAATGTTGAATGAGACATTTAAATTACAGTTTTGTTGCTAGCTTGAGTGCTTTTCTTGATAATGTGAGATTACAAATTGGCTTTCTTGTTATTATGTAATGCAAGGAGATGATTTGTTTGACTGAGTAATTTCATATTCTTTGTGTTTTACATTTTTTTTTTTTCAATGTATCGAAGGTTCTTGTAGCCAAACGTGGGGTGTCTGTTTTTGCTGTGTTGACAAACAATTTAAGATCGACATGGGCTGCGTAGAAAAGAGGGCGTTGGAGGAATGGGGCTAAAGGGATACCTACTTAAAAGCTCCAACTCACATGTTGGGCACACGGGACAATCTCATATAAAATCATGTGATTCTTTTTAATCACAAGGAGACAGATGGTTGCCGGAAACTCAAAGTGGAGACTGGAAATAAGAATCAATAATCACCTTCTTGAATTAATAGAATATGACCCTGTTCACTTAGTTCGAAGATTGGACTAAGTAACCTCAACCCAGCTATAGCCCGTTGTCTTCTTCAATCCCCCGCGTCTAATGTCTTCCCTAACTTTGTTAGCATCATCCCATCTATCAGAACTAGCATATGCGTTCGACAACAGTGCGAAAGTTCCAGTGCCGACCCCTCTACCATCAAGAATATGGAATCCTTGCCCGACCGTTCCCAACATTTTCACATTTTCGTGAATCTTGCAAGCATTAAGCAAAACGGCCAATAATGGCCCCGCAGCTTCTGCAGGCATGTCTTTGATAAAAGCTTCTGCTTCCTCCAAGAGCCCAGCTTTGCCATACATATCAACAATGCAAGTATAATGTTGCATTTGAGGCTCAATCCTGTAAGAATTGCACATGGCTTTAAAGAACATCAAACCCTGATGAACCAATCCTATATTGCTGCATGCTGATAATAAGCCAATAAAGGTTACATCGTCAGGATGAAACCCGTGAACTAGCATGAGCGAGAAGATCTGTATAGCTTGCCGGCCACAGCCATTCATAGCCAGGCCGCTAATGATAGTGCTCCATGTAACGGTATCTTTGTTTCGAAGCATCTTAAGAGCCTGAACTGCAAGGCCCACATTGCCGCATTTAACATACACGTTGATCAAAGCATTCCCCACAATATCACTTCCTAAAAGATCTTGATGTGTAGCAAGATATGAATGCACCCATTGGCCCAAAGCCAAGGCACCAATTGAAGAACATGCTGATAGAACATTGACAATGGTTGCCTCATTAGGTTCAGCCTCATCACTGTTCACCATTTCCTCAAAAACCCTGAAAGCCTCCTTGCAAAACCCTGTCTGTGCAAACCCACCAATCATTGTAGTCCAAGAAACCACATCCCTCTTAGGCATTTTCTCAAACAGGTACTTTCCACCGAGCAAAAATCCATGTTTCACATATAAGTCCAGTATCGCATTATCAAGAATAACATTATTTCCATTCGTGTTCCTCAAGCTATACCCATGAATAGCTTTCCCATATCTAATATCCCTTAAATTAGAGCAAGCAGATATTACACTAACAAGTGTATGAGCATTTGGCTTCACATTCATCAAGCAGAACATTTTAATGGCTTCTCGGGGAAAGCCCCGTTTAGAAAGCCCTGAAACTATAGTAGTCCAAGAAACTACATCGGGAAAGCATATAGAGCGGAAAACTTGATCAGCAGAAGCAATATTATTGCCAGTGACATAGAAATGAAGCAAGGAGTTCTGGATGAATATATTGGAAAAAGAACCAGACTTTAGCACATGGGCATGGATTTCTAGGCCTTTTTTATACGCACAGGCTGCGCTGCACGCCTTGAGGGCGTAGGTGAATGTGGTCTGGTCGTGACAATTTGGGTGGAGGAGCATTTGATTGTAAACGAGAAGGGCATCTTGTGGGGCAGAAGAGTTTGATAGATGTTTTAGTAAGAGGTTTATTGGGGAAGCTTGGGTGCTTTTGATGATTTGGGCTTGGATTTGGTCTAGTTGTTGTGGGGTTAGCGTAGGTAGTGGAGATTTTCCTGGCATGATCTGGTTTAAGATTCTTTAGAATACAGAGGATCCTGAATTTTGGAATCGCATATACCGGAAGGGCATTTGGTCTTTTAGATTAACTAGCTAACAGCACATTTTCCCAGGCAAATCCTGAACAGAAAACAGAACAACAAGGATTATAAGTAATGGTATGGATAAGACCGACGGTATGACCAATTGACTTAATTCAACTAGTTTTAATCCCAAATTTATCCAGACATTAACACCCTCAAGTAAAACAACCTGATATATATCTGGCACTAGTCGTGTTCAAATGATGGACAGGACTAGACCTCAGGTGCTGAAAAAAAAAAAAAAAAGAAAAGAAAACGGATCCTTCCTATTTTTTGCCAAACTTCTGTTGCCACCGAGATTTTAGACTTTTCTCCCACTTGTGCTGTCTTTGAGCTCGCATTCAATCGTGTAGTTTTAAACTAAAACGAAACTCTCCACTTTGATATTGATTTTTAGCTCAAACAGTGTTTAAATTCAAATCTGTTTCTTCACTTTCATTATTCCTTTCTTGAAGCTCACCCCGCGTCCAATGAGCAGAGCGGCAGACAAAATTACTGCTTGACTTCTCATCGTCCCGTACATATTTTGTCGTCGTCGTTTTTGCCTAAGCCTGCAAGTTAATCGGAGCATCAGTTTCTTGCTTAAAGCATTGTTGTACATTGAGGTTATGTAATACTCTTTTGCCTACTAGCATCCTTACTGTGAATATTCTTGGCATCTTGTCTCTGTTTGATTGGAACCTTCTAAAGAGGAAAGCTATCACTGCCGTCTGATTGCTGTAAAAGCCAAAAAAAAAATATATATATATCTAACAGTATGTGATAACGACTTGCTATAATCCGCATTAGAAGTATTAACCACCCCATAATTACTCACTTGACGGACTAATTAAGGAAGGCACTTGTCTATTGCGTCTAGTTCCATCTCATCCTCCCGAGTCATTGCTCATAAATCATACTGCCACACGAAATGGTTGAATCTATTACGAAGCAGCTTCTAAATTTGATCTCTTAAATTTTCTGTCTATTTTTCCAGATAAATTGTACCGACAATAGAGGTAAAGTTCTAGTTTTACCCACATGTGTTGCACATTGATTCGACAATTCTTGCTGGATTGGTTGCGAGCTTTAGGCAACAAGTGATTCGATTGTTGACAAAATGTTATGACGTTATTCCATCTGTGCATGTTGAAAATAATTTCAAGGAAACAAATGCAGATTTAGACATCAGTCAACATACTCTACCAACATCTCTGACTTTCCATTCACGGCAGTCTCCATCCATGCCCTGCAACTGCTAGCTGGTACATTCCCATTTATATTTCTTCCTTCATTATTCAGTCTCCTTCAATTAGGAGGAGGATAAGTTTAGCAATAACAAAGCTGTTGAGAAGAAGAAAGCTTTTGATGACTACTATATCCTAGATTGACTTACAGCATCTTAATTTTAATGTCCACTACCAGGTTCTGCTCAGATGTGGAAATAAGCCACTCTCGTGGGGTTTTCTTTCTAAAGTTTGGGCACAGAAGATTCAATGTCTCTAAAAGCACACTGCACCTTCATCTCTCTGGTATTGGTGTAATCATGAGAATATTTGAAGTCAATATTGCATGATATGCTTCAAATACCAATTAGATTTGGCTTTGTCGAAGAACTTCAACCTACACCCTCACAAATCCTATATAGCCACCTAAATAAAGTCCAATAGGTACTTAATTTGATGCTAGAATCTGTTCCATCTACCCCACTGCCCCCCTCCCTTCCCCTCATGGGGACTGCCAGTCTATAATCACATCTACAGCCTATTTAACGTTTTTCAGCCTTGCCTTGTAAACTTTTTGACTCTTATCTTAAAATCAAGCGAGGAGAAGTTGATAAAACAATGGAAAAGAAGAATGATGCACAATATGTTTGATTAACCAGGATAGGATCATAAACAGCACCTATCTTCTGTCATAGCTCTGAATATAGGTTTTCTATTGGGAGGTGAGAAGACCTTTATGGGGAACATTGTGAGCTTAGACACTCCGTTCGGTGCCCACTACCAAGACTGCGTCATGCGTGTGTTGCCAGTGTAATGTTTCCTGTGGGACTTCCCCGGCCACAGCCTGAACTACGTTACATTCTTTTCTAGCAGATGACATGTTATATTGCCTGTCATCTCATTTCGAGACAAGAGATAGATAGATAGATACACACATCCCGTAGCACTGACGGGGGCGTTCGCATTGGGTCTAAGCATTCTAGAGGACCCTCATTTGAGTTGGAAAGAAAATTCTCTATGTTTTCATTTATATAGCAGACGTACGTACAATAGCGATTGGTAACTCAATTGATTTATTATTGATGTAATTGCCCGTATCAAAGCAACTAAAGGAATTAACAGAATGAAGTCAGATGAACGAAAAAAAAAAACAAGAAAGGTGTCGATAAATAAATTGCAATTCCAATTTATAGAGAATTACTTATCTAATCTTCCTCTAGAATCGATTTGCCTCTGGTAATCCAAATAATTAGATACCACCACTACGTATCTGGAACAATATATAGTAATTAATAAAACGCACACATACTAATCCAAACTAAGGGATTAATGTCCAGTATCATTTCTGGAAAAGGATAGCATAAAACTCTACATTGTCGTATGAGGGTACCCTCTTAGAACCAGGAGGTAGGTAAGAAAACAAGATGCAAATTAAACGTCCTATTCCTATTGAAATTAGACGCTAAAAGTCAACCATTGCTTTCTTTTTCCCTTTCATGTCAGTACCATTCAACTTTTCCTGACTTGTCTTTGATGCGCGGAAAAGCATGAATTTTAAGGCCAAAGAACCTCGCTTGAATTACAATTCATTATCATACCATTAATAATTAACTCGAGAATAATTCAAGTCGCTCGTGCATAGTATCCGGAAGAAACCGTTCGACGGAACTTTGACGTTAACGCTAAAGTCCCTGCCGTTTTATTTCGTGAGGCAATCGTCCCTTTTTATACAGCCGACTTGCACGATTCATCCTATTAATTTCAAGAAAACATATGCACTGAGATCACATAAGCAGACGGTGAGATGCATGCAATTTTATTCTTAGAAAATGAAAAAAAATGTTTTTCACGAATTTGAATATATGACCTCCAGGGTAAGTCATAATACAGTAACCTCTATGTACCATGACACAAAACCTCCTGTTGATGACCCCAAAATGGTATGTGAAGTGGAAATACTGTAGTATTCCATTATTTGCTAAAATGTTTTAGCAAGTATACCCCTATTGGTTTCCATTGCATACCCGCGTCCGTGCACAACTTTTCTTTTGTTTCCTTGCTCAATCTCAAGTGAAGACAATTTGAGGTTTTATATTTCCAACTGTAGGACTTTGTTGCATACTCCTCCCATCCATACATCATGAGACCAAAACTACTTGTTCATCTGTCTCGCCAAAGGCAAAATCACCGACCAATGAGGATTCTTGTCATTGTGGACCAGTTTTAACATTTTCCATGTGTTTTCAGTATTTTTTCCAGATTAGCGTAAGGTTATTTACTGTCTTCAAATACACGTGTGGGACCTTTGCTGAGAGAGGGGAAGGAGAAAGAGAGAGAGAGGGGTCGAATAGAGATTATGTGAAGTGGAAGCAAATATCTTGCCTTGGTTATGAAACAAACGCTTGCCTTCTTTCTTTCTTTTTTTTTCCTTTTGTCGATAATTCCTCCTTTATTTGGGTGCTGTTGTTTGAGTTGAGCCTGTCTATAATACAAAAGACGATGATTACCTTGTGAGGGAAGAAAGATGTAATAGAAAAAGACAAGGCCATGGAGTCAAAGTCAAGACGACCACCAATCTCCCTCATTTTTGCTTCTCAGGTCCCTCTCCAAACAGTTTACTACTCGGACCCATCAACCAACCCTCCCTCCCTTCTCTCTCTCTCTCTCTTCCCTACATTCTAAGCAAACCCCACAACCATCGCCATCATCATGATCATCATTTCCACTCTCTCAAGTCTTCTCCCTTTCTCTCTCTGCCTCCATGGCTCCAGCCTCTAATACTTCTCTCCTATCTATATCCCATACCCATCATTCTGTATAAAGAAGTCTTATGTAATCGACATCAAACCCAGTTGCGGTTCCATTCAAGAGGTACGTACGTTCAAAAAGTATACAGCAAATGAGGAAGCCAGAGGCGACCGGGAAGAACAACAACGACAGCAACATTAACAAGCTCAGAAAGGGCTTGTGGTCACCAGAGGAGGATGACAAGCTCATGAACTACATGCTACGCAATGGTCAAGGTTGTTGGAGTGATGTTGCCAGAAATGCGGGCTTGCAGAGGTGTGGCAAGAGTTGCCGTCTCCGTTGGATAAATTACTTGAGGCCTGACCTCAAGAGAGGCGCATTTTCACCCCAAGAAGAAGAGCTTATCATTCACCTGCATTCTCTTCTAGGCAACAGGTGCTTCCGACGCACACTTGCCTTGCTTGCTTTATCTACCTGCATCTTGCTCCCCCTCCTTTGGTTTTTAATCTGTTTTTCTTAGGTTCTATAGATACACCCTTTTTTTTTTTTTTTTTTTTTTTGGCTCGTTCCTTTACTTGCCCATGCATGTGTTTGTGTGTAAGGTTATAATAAGCTAGGCTTGCTTCTTCTTTATTTTTTGATTCTCTTTTTAGGTTTATACTTCCCTAATATCTATATTAATTATATCATGAAGTTCAACATCTCGATCGCTACCATATTCATTCAATTACTAGCTCTATGATCTTTTAATTTAAAACTTCCACGGTATCTTGCAAGTTGCGAGGTAACACATTAAAAAGCGACATGACTTGAAGTTGAAGGGAAGGAAATTACTCAAATGTATAAAAGAAAAAAGCGAATATTTTATTATTATTATTATTATTTTGTTCTTAGGAAGCTTATTGTACCTTGAGTTATATATATATATATATATATATATGCCATAAATCTTGCATCCCTTCTAAAATTGGGAGCCTTTAAGATAAAAATTGACATTTAATTAATGAGGGGTTTTCGATTATAAAGAAATAGTGAATTACCATTTCTAATGGTCACAATAATATGGAATTGAAAAGTGCAGAATATCCTCGAGAAGTACTATGGAATTTTAGATAGCATGAATTGATTTGTGAGTATATACATGTGCAACCATATATCTATAAATAGTAACACTAATGGTCCATTAAAAATTTTATGCTTTCCTTAATATTAAAAGATCCAAATGATATATAATAATTATATAAAATCTTGATAAGTGACATATTTGGGTGGGAGTGCATGAATTAATCTGCTGATTTGCCGAATTGTTGATTTGCTGATGTGTTGATTTCAGTGTTTTGAAAGGAAGTTGATAGAGACGTCATCTTCTAGTATCCATATATGTGTGTGTGTCCACCCTTAGAATTGAAGACACGTAACCTTGCTTGCTTTTGTATTAGGATTCACTCATCCACATATCCAATCCATGCATAATTAAGGACATCAAACATGCATAACATCCTACTAATTATTGAAAGAGTTAGGTTACATGTATATAGTAAATGGACCCAATCAAAGACATAATTATCAAAACAGAATTAAATTACAGCATCCACACATTAAATTAAGCATCAATTTTATTTCGTTTTATAGATGCATATTATTTTTTTTATATTTTATTTCTATGTCCATAGCATGTATAATTCTTGTGTTCCTGATTTTTTTTTCTTTTTTTTCCTTACTAGAATGGCAATTAAAAGAAAGCACATGAAACTTTATTAGTAAGGATTCTCTATATTAATCAGCCATAAATTTGGACAAAAAAGAAGACGACAAAGGCATTAATTCTAGGATGTGCTTCATCTGCTCTATGAAAGGGTAGAAGTCACTCAAAAGTTCTTTTTTCTTCAGTTTCTTTCTTTCTTTCTTTTTTTTTTCATCATTGTTGAAATTTCCCACATGCAAATCGCGCTTGAAAATGCTTTTCAACTCCTGCACGGATATTAGTTGGAATTGAAAATTTAGTTTATGTTTTTTCTGTCTCAAGGTGGTCTCAAATTGCGGCTCGTCTACCAGGGCGTACCGACAATGAAATCAAGAATTTTTGGAACTCAACAATAAAGAAGAGACTAAAGAGCCTCTCGTCCACGCCATCACCAAACCCGAGCGATTCCTCCTCGGACCCTGGCAAGGATGTCATCACGGGATCAGGGGGATTCAAGTCCATGCAAGAACAAGGCATTCTGCCCATGTACATGAACCCGACATCATTATCATTATCATCATCAACATCACCATCACCATCATCGGGGAAGTCCATGCAAGCTTTGTTTATGAATCACACGATGGCCCCAATATTACCAATGCTCGATCATCACGGCCTTAACACATGCGGCGCAACAAGTGTATATTTAAATAATGCAAACCCATGTATGAGCCAAGTTGGGGTCGGGTCAATTGACGATCTATTTGGAGAACAAGGGATCCTTGGAGGTGTCAATATTGAGATAGAAGGCGAGCTTCAAGTTCCTCCCTTGGAGAGTATAAATATAGAGGAAAATGGTAAACTACTTGACAATATAAACGGTAGCAACAACCTTCATAGCAACCTGAGCAGCAGTAATAATATGGTAGAGAACGCAGCTGCCGGAGTTGGAAACTTTTGGCAAGGAGAAGAGCTAAAAGTTGGGGAATTGGACCTCGAAGAATTGATGAAAGATGTTTCCTCCTTCCCTTTCCTTGATTTTTCAAGTTGAATAAGTCACAATATCAACTATGGAGGATGCTCTCTATACCATATATAGCTTCTTTTTCCTTGTCATAAAAATAACTGATGAGATGAATCTTGTCTAGGATTTCTTAGAAATATTCACAGAGAAGCGGGAACAGAAAGAGAATAATATTGTTGAGTCACCAAATCTTCCTTGAAGTGGGTGGTCTCTCTCTCCACTCTGACCTTGTACTCTTATGTACATCTACCTTTGCCAAAAAGAGAAAGATATACGTATCAAGCATGTATGGTGCAGATCAATTAATTAGGAAGCCTGAAATACTTCATGTACAATTGTGGAAATGGACGATAGCCATGTAAAGATCAGTTGGCACAACAAAATAATAATAATAATAATAATAATAATTAATTTCTTTTAGATGTATAATGTTGGCATGGGGGTTGGAAGTTGTTATTAATAGTGGGGTTGGATTTGGTTGTTGATCATGAAGATATAGGCACACACACACACACACACACGCACGCACGCACACGCACACTCTCTCTCAGGTCAACTTTCTTCAAACGATAACATGTCATAACTGCTTGCTCTGACTAATGAAGTTTGATGATTTAGATGAGACGTCCACTTTGGAAATAACAATTATCATTGCATGGTTAGTCAGCTTGCTTTCATTGCACTTATATGGTTCACTCCAATGTCGAATAAAGTTAGTTATAACCTCAATGGGTTTGCTTCAAAGAATAATTATCACCCCTTTTATCTTTTATGGATTTGGTTAGGTCCCTGAGGACTGAAGTGTAAAGCTATCATACACAATAATACTCAAAAGGTTGCAATGAGAAAGGACAGCTATTTGGCGCAACTGTGCAAAGCAGGGATACTATGAGAACGCAATCATAGAATGCAAAGTATATGAGCTTAATTGGGAGCACTTCATATGTAAAATTTGGACGTATATAATTAATCCAAGGTGACCCGCTTTTCACTTGAATGACGTATGAACAGCGAAGAAAACGCTTTGCTTCCTAAATCACTCCCCTCCATACATTTAACGTTCCATCACGAACATTTGTGCGTAAGCAGTAATGATTTAAGGTTGGACTGGGGAGGCTCTCACGCTCGTCCGTGAGGAGCATAGCTAGAGGCCAAATGTCAAATACGTACGGTTCATTTTTCTTGATATATATATATATATTTTTATTTATTCTTTTTCCAATACTAACAGCACTTCATCAATCTAATACGCTTACTTAGTGGAAACGTCATTTCTTGTGTCATCTATACATGGCATTTGCTAACGAATTTATCCCTTATCCCTTATAGAGAATGAATATTATGGCAATTTCTTCTAGTTAACAAAACGAAATATGGTTTTGACTTTGTAGTAGTTACATAGTTTTAGAAGATGAACAAATTATTCAAAAAAAAAAAAAAATCTAGCAATAATTAGCAAGCTAGTAGGACTTCATATAAGGAACAGGTGCAAGGTAAAGACAATTGTCTTTCTTTTGTGGCGGTAGGTAGGTGGAGATGCTGTTGTCGTCGTCGTCGTCGTTATTGTTATTTCTTATATTTCTTGAGCCCAAAGATTATTTTAAAAGTAAATGCGGAATAAGTTCTTCAAGTGCACTGTTAAATAAACATTGAACGGGGTAGACATGAAAGAAGCCACCGATGAATTTTAAGTCAATAATACTATAATCGATTTTACAACTAAAGATTTCGAGTTTAAATTTTAATTAGTGTTAATTAAATGATAATAATAATAAAGTAAAAACGAAAAAAAAAAAAAAGATACCACAAAATGGGGCTGAAAACAGAGACTTAAGTAGCTGGTGGCCCAATGATGCTTCCTTCTAGGCTCAGTTCAGTTTCCTCAACTGCCGATGGACAAGGCCTAAGCAAAAACATCCAAATGAGGCCAGGCCCAACTAAATGGACATAAAACGAAACAAGGCCGAAAATTAATCGTCGCCTGAGAGATTCGAACTCTCGCGGGGAAACCCCATGTACTTAGCAGGCACACGCCTTAACCACTCGGCCAAAGCGACCGTTAATACCAAACGTTAACTATTCCTATAAATTCATTGGTTTGCTCGCCCAAAAGATGCTTCGTGGAACCGAAACACATGGCCTGCCAACCAAACTGTCGGTTGCTTGCTTTTGGTTGCTGTCAGTTTGGCCCACTGCTCTCTCTCTCTCTCTCTCGCGCCTACAAATTTCTACCTGATGTTCCCCCAATAACAATCCTCCACGTACACAGATTCTTCTCGGACCGTTTCCAGTTGACGTCACGTCACACACACCCACCGTCTGAGGCAAGCGGCATGTTCTTGTACTTTGCAGACGGAGATTTCCCCAACTCCAATCGGACGACGGCATTAACGAGGCCCACAGAACTCCAATCTCTCCCCCACCTCTTCCCCCCACCACCCCTCCCCCAAAAAAAAAAAAGAAAAGAAAATTAGCCAGATCCAAATCCAACGGTCCGTATCTAACCCTCTCCGATTCCCCCATTTTAAAACCCCCTCCATTCCTTCCCCCTTCCCTAATAAAAACTTCTCCCTCTCCCCTCCACTCCATTCCGCTGGTAGTAGCCGTTTTGTTGCTACTAGTCAGTTGCCGGTCCAATTCATCCGTTGGAAACGCCCTGGCAGGTGGCGATGGCGTCCCTGCCTCTCACTCCATCTTCCTCTTGCTCTCTCGCCTTCGGTCACCGCCCATCTCTCAAATCCCGCATTTCCTCCCATCTTAGATCCACCCAGACTCCCCACTCTTCTACCCCAAGACTCCCCCCCCTCAAATCTACCGGATTCCTTCTCCCTGCTCCTTCACTCCCTGAACTTCCCAAATCCTCCCACGGAATCCGTCCAAGTCCCCCAAAGAAGTCAAACTTGACGGTCAATTCCTCGGCGGCTTCGACTGTGACGCCAGCCTCCCCGGCATGGCAGGGCGCCTCCATGAAGCCCCTGCTGGCCTCCATCGCCACAGGTGTCCTTCTCTGGTTCGTCCCCGTCCCTTCGGGAGTATCGAGGCCGGCCTGGCAACTCCTCGCCATATTCCTCGCCACCATCGTCGGCATCATCACGCAGCCGCTGCCCCTCGGCGCCGTCGCCTTGATGGGCCTGGGAGCGTCTGTCCTCACCAAAACGCTCACCTTCTCCGCCGCATTCTCCGCCTTCGGCGACCCGATCCCGTGGCTAATCGCGCTGGCCTTCTTCTTCGCGCGCGGATTCATAAAAACTGGCCTCGGAAACAGAATTGCTTACCAGTTTGTCTCGCTGTTTGGATCTTCTTCTCTGGGTTTAGGCTACAGTCTTGTCTTCAGCGAAGCGCTGTTGGCTCCGGCGATCCCTTCGGTTTCGGCCAGAGCCGGAGGGATATTCTTGCCGTTGGTGAAGTCTCTCTGCGTCGCTTGCGGCAGCAATGCCGGTGACGGGACGGAGAATAAGCTCGGATCGTGGCTAATGCTTACTTGTTTCCAAACGTCGGTGATTTCGTCGTCAATGTTCTTGACTGCCATGGCGGCGAATCCCTTGAGCGCGAATTTGACTGCCAATACGATTAAGCAGACAATTGGATGGACCGATTGGGCTAAGGCGGCAATCGTGCCTGGATTGGTTTCGTTGATTGTCGTGCCTATGCTTTTGTATATAATCTACCCACCCACAGTGAAGAGCAGCCCCGACGCGCCTAAGTTGGCTCGGGAGCGGTTGGAGAAAATGGGGCCTATGACTACCAATGAGATTATAATGGCTGGCACTCTGCTTTTAACGGTACACATTTCTCTTCTCTCTCTCTCTCTCTCCCTTTTTCCATTTTAAATCCACTTTGTTTTTTTCGTTGGTCTTGCCTAATTTCATTTCTTTCCTTTTTTTTAAATAATAATAATAATAATAAAGAATGTGGTGCAACTATGTTACTCGAGTCTAGTCGTGAGCGACAGTGCATAGTTTTCAGTGAATGCTTAGCTCAAATGAACTCCTTTTCTTTGATTTTGGTGTTAAATTGGGAACGGGTGTTAGGATTATCTATTGCATTTGGCTTGTTTGAATGCTACTCAGAATGGTCAAATGTAGAACCTCGTGCATTGGAACACACCCTTTTTAATTCAGAATGGCCGAGTAGAGAGGGCTGAGTTCTCATGCATTTGTTTACGAGATGAATAAGCGGTTTTTTTTTTGGGGGGGGGGGGCCCGGCCACCTCAAAGCTGAAAATTTTTTTGACTTTCTTGAGCTCTGTTTTTTATGATGCGGCTTCTACAGTTGCAATTAGTTATTAGATGTTGGAATTTAAATTTGTACTCTACATGATTGGTTTGGATGAAGTGCATGTTTGTGGTTGAGAAGGTTTGTTGCATATGAAATTTCATAATGCATTGGTTTCTCATAATAGAAATGGCCCAATAAGACATAATTAAAGCAAGCATGTGATTCCTTTGTTTGTCAAACTCGTTATGACTGAAGATTATAGTTTCATTTTATGTGTTCTGGCAAAGGATTTGGAAATTTAATCTGGTTCTATGAGATTTGTTGTTACAAAGGGTGCACGGTTACTGGGTGAAAAAGTTGGTGGTTGTGGTTGTGTAATTGATAATCAAAAGAAGGTTTCAGCTTGAGTGAATCAGACTAGTGTGTTAACCGACTTTCATTTGCTACCATTTATCACTCTTTGATCTCGTTAACAATCTGTTTGAATGAGCAACTTTGTGCAATAGTTTTAGATGGCTGTCCTGTCAACTGCAATGTCTTGAAGAATTCATTTGTTGGAGACAGTTATTGTGGGTATGTGAATATGATGCGTGGGATGATCAGGTTGAGCTCAATCTTGGAGCCTCACAATTCAGCTATGGTGTTGTGACTCAGTGCAGAGTTTTGTGCTGTATAGATGGTTTAAATGTTTTTCTAAATGAAAGCAAGTTTAGATTCCTTATTAAATTGCTTTTCTCCTGGGCATAGGATTATCTAAATTTATAAACAGTCATGTTGAGTGGTACAACTGATGTTGAATACTAATATGTTACTAGTTTGGGAATTTGGGAATCTTATACTTAATTATGGTTTTCATGTTTCTCATGGTGAATAATTATGAAATTGGTATTTGGATGAAATGTAGACTTGGTCTAGACAATGGTGGCTAGAAAACCAAGAAAAAGAAAGTGAAAATTGTGACTGGGAAAGAAACTTTCCCTGGCAGGCACTGATTTTTGTGGATTTTTACAAGAAAAATTTGCAACTGGACTAGGCAAGAAGAACCTTTGCATGTAACATGTGTTTCTACCAGTTCTAATTATGCAATTTACTCTTGCACATGCTATATTGTAAAGTTATATTATTGCCAGCCAGTTCTCTTTTTTTATTCATTTCTTGATTTGCATGTTATGCATTTGTGGTGGCAAGGACTTTGTGCACCGCTGTACAAGCTTATTGAGTTTGTGCTCTGCCCCTTATGGTGAATGCCCACTTCCTTTCCATCAATAGGTAGGCCTCTGGGTTTTTGGAGGGATGCTGAATGTGGATGCTGTTACGGCCGCTATACTTGGATTATCTATCCTCCTTATCACCGGTGTCGTGACATGGAAGGAGTGCTTAGCTGAAGCAGTTGCCTGGGATACGCTCACATGGTTTGCTGCCCTCATTGCCATGGCCGGATATCTTAACAAGTATGGTCTCATCTCCTGGTTCAGCCAAACTGTAGTTAAGGTTCGTGTCTGCCCCTTGTCTGTGTTCTCATCGTTGGTAGCTTTTGTTAATTATGCCGATGCCGTGCCTTCTTATACATCATATTATGGTGACTTTTATGGAAGCGGACCAGGAATTTCAGTTCCATACTTTCCCCAACCCAAATTCTTTCGACTCACAATTATCATGTTTCAAACGCATAAATATTAGCTTTGGTGCCTTTGTTGGTAACAGCTGGTTAATTATATGTACATGTAGTAATCGATTACAATATTTGCTGACATATTTATTTGGTTTCAACTCACAATGCCAATATTTGCTGATGACTATATATATATATATACACATATACTTGTTGGTTACAGTTCGTTGGTGGACTGGGCTTGTCGTGGCAGGCATCTTTTGGCATCTTGGTTCTTCTATATTTCTACTCCCACTACTTCTTTGCTAGCGGAGCAGCTCATATCGGTGCCATGTTTACGGCCTTCTTGTCTGTCGCCAGTGCGTTAGGGACTCCGCCATATTTAGGAGCACTAGTTTTGTCCTTCCTTTCCAACCTCATGGGCGGCATTACCCACTACGGCATCGGGTCTGCACCCGTCTTCTATGGCGCCAACTACGTGCCGCTTGCCAAATGGTGGGTCTACGGGTTCCTCATGTCAATTGTCAACATCGTTATCTGGCTTGGAGTTGGAGGGGTGTGGTGGAAGGCCATCGGGTTGTGGTGAGTCGCGGCAATTGGCGGGACCCAAACGAGAGCAAGGTGGTCCCATTTTTGTTTTGTTGCTCGCAACTCCAATTTGCCGCGTTCGGCTTTGGCTGTTCTAGGTGGGTGGGGGGGCGGGTGCGTAGGTGGTTTGATCAAAAGTTTTTCGATTCTTTATAATCTCTGGTGGCGTCTTAGAGCAGAAATTAGAAATTTACGTGGAAACTTTGACGTGGCATAATTGAACGAGGGCCAGCAATTGATGAATCAATCAGTGGTGATGTCCTTTTTTCTACTGATTTCTCTCTCCAAGCTTCATCATATTCTATTATTGTCGAATAAAGGATTAGGGGTGCAGGCACGTTCTGTAGCTGCCGAATTTTGGATATGATTGGTGGTTCACATATTTTATTATTTAATATTTTTTTAATATTAAATGTTTAATCCGACGACGTGGCAAGTTTTGAATATTAAGTCAAACGTGACGGACTTGGATATTTTGGATAAACATGTGAAATATATCAAGTCAAATATTCTTGTCAAAAAAGAAAAAGAAGAAAAAATAAAAATTAGATATTTGGCAGAAGAATCAGATTGGTACATATTTATTGAATGTAAACGAGCACAAGCATGTTCCTTCGACTTTCTCATTTGGTCTATGCATCATGCCCTTTCCACAACTTTTGTCCTTTCTTTTTTTTTTTTTTTTTTAATCTCCGTCCCCCCACTTTTTTTTTTTTTTTTGGATTTAGTTTTTTAAGTAAAGAAAAAGCATTTGTAAAGTCTTGGGAATAAACGCGGTTTAATCAAAGGAGATGAACCGTGCTTAACATCATCAACTTAGCCCACCATCAGTTACTTTTAATTGGACTTGATTGCTAGCAACTTTTGCCTTTCTAATCGGACTTACCGTAACCATTGAACCAAGGCCATGAGGTGTCCAGCCAGACAAACAACACAATGACTGCTGCAATCACCATGTCAACTAGAAACAAACTCTCAAAATCATATGGAAGATGCCCTGCAAGGAATAACTTAAATTTTCAATTTTAAGGTTCCAATTTTTAATTTTAAAGGGAGAGTACGAAATTTATGAGAAAAAAAAAATTACTCACGGTTTAATACATTTTATAAAAATCACATACAAGAAACGACCAAAGAAAATAGCTCCAAGCCCGAAGTCATTTTGGGGATTCGGGGAGGAGATAGGGAAGGAGTCATTAATGAACGTTGATTAAAAAAGCTGGAGAAATAATTAGCCTCTCATTTTGGGGATTCGGGGCGTGGAATTCATTGAACCACTAGTCTTCTCCAGTACAATTAGCCTCTCAATTTTTAGCTAGAAAACATTAATTGCTAGGTTGTAGACTCTATTAATTCGCGGATGAATCAACGGTGCACTAATGCCGTTCATCGCGAACTCTTGTCAATTTGTTCGGTTTTTGTTTTGCAGACTTGGACTTGCCTTCCATACCCAATAATTGACTCATTCCTCCCCACCCCCTCCCCCCTTTCCCCTCTCCCCCCAAAAAGAAAAAAAAAAACCATTATGCATGTATAAGAGGCTGTTGGGAGCATATGCCATTTTCCATAGCCCTGGTAGTTGCTGGGGTGCATTATTTACTTGTGCATAAGTGCGTGTGACACCACATTCACGACCGGTTGCATTAATTCAATTGTTATAAACAACAGATAAGTAGTTTCCTTTGTTCAAAACAAAAAAAAAAATATATATATATATATATATATACAAAACGAAACAAAAGATAAGACGTGAAGACCAAGTTCATCCAAAGCATTAATTCATTAAAATAATATAATATAATAAATAAAAAAGTCACAAGTATTGTTCATTACATGTAATCTAGGAACCATGGTCATCATGGCAACATCATAAAGAAATGAAGTTGCATGAATAAGACCATAATTGGCTTTCTATAATCCGCAGCAATAGTAACCCTGGAATTCCTAACTAAGCCATCATGTTTATTTCTTTTAATGATGAGGACGGAGGGCCACTTTAGTCATGATGGTGGGTCTTAACGTTAAGCTCAAAAAGCTTCTGTCTCTTAGGGATATTTAACAATTAAAAAATTAAGTTATTATTTTTAAAATTTTAAATTCTAATCATTCGTAAAAAATATAAAATTTGTGATATACATACATACTTACATATATATTATTTTTCTTTTTCTTTTTTTGTAGCTGACGGTTTAATAATTTTTGTAATCTAATAAATCTTATTATATATTTTTATTAATAAAAATTTATATATTTTAATAAAATAAAAATTTTATGATAAGTGATTTTTTATGATGTTTATATATATATATATATATATATAAAGAATGCAAGATCTTTATTTAGATTTATTAGAGTTCTATTTATTTGTCTTTCCAGTAGGCTTTAGCATGCCTTTTCTTAAAGTGTGCGCCTCGATGGATGGTGGAGTGCTCGGCATCCCATTCGCTTTAAAAGCATGGCGACTGTTGGAGAGGAGACTTTGGTGACAACAAGCTGGCATTTTTTTTTCCTTTTTATTGAGTTCTGTAATGACACGCAGACGATGGCAAATGCAATCCGCACCCGCATTGTGCATTCATTATGGGATCTTATAAGATCGAGGGGGAATTTGATGCGCCAAATATTCAGCCCACCTTTAGGTTTTACGTTTCGTTTATTACGTCACAATCTTTCTGTCCATGTAAAAAGCCATACAAGAGAATCCTCTCCCCCTCCGCCGGACGTGCCTGCTGGCATCATAAGCTCGCGGAGGTTGGAATGTCCTTTTTTTTTTTTTTTCTTAACCATATGTTCTGACCTTTTCTTTCAAAGTGGTTATCTTGGTCTGATGGATACTTCATGCTTGGAAGTTTTGACGCTTTCGGCTTAAATGTCTTTAAGTTCGCATGTTTTGTTGGGTTTGAAAGTTTGAAATGCTTTGTGAAAGTGAGGGATATTTTTCTTTTTCTTGTGGGGTGGGTTCGTAGGTTTCAAGGCTCTGAAATTTTGGCCTGTTTTAGCCTCCCTCAAAAATGGTTTACCGGTATGTTGAATTGCATGGTGTGTTCGATTGTCAAAGCGAGAGGTGTATCCCTTCTTTCTGGGCTTTGAATTTGGCGAATTTCCATTCCTTGTCTTTTGGTGGCGCTGAGGTGTCAAAGTGATTAAAATTATGAGTCCAAAGTCTTCTCTCATGGAAACTTCTCGGGGTTCATCTTGGTCAAATGACCGTACTAATTTAGTTCTGGAATTTGGATTTGAATTTTCTTTCTTTGGTAGACAAAAATGTATTTTGGCATTTGTATCTCGTGTCTGTTGCGAAACCACAATTGACCTTCATGGGAATCCGTGCCCCGAGCACTTTGCTTTTTATTTTGGAAAATGAGACGACGCCTTGTTGAAGCTGATATAAAAGGATTCACCTATGGTAAACTCGGCACAAGTATACTTGACACTTGGTACATGCATAAATCCTTCTTTTGCTTTTGACAGTGAAACTCCGAGGTTTTTTACAAAGGTGACCAATGAAAGTCTCTGGGTCCATATTGTTCATCCACATGGACCCTTCCAGGGCTGCCTAGTAAAAGTGACCACTACTTTGACAGATACATAGTAATTTGTTAGATATATCTTAGGCAGAATTCTAAGACTAATATATATATATATATATATATCTGTTAAGGCTGCTCGTTGATTTGAGGTTGAGGTGCTTTATTTGTATTATAGCCTTTATGTTGCAGCAGCACTTGCTTCTGCTTGGCGTGATCACTTGGTATTGTCGCTGTGTGGTGCAACCGAAGGATGGTTTCTTTTGCTTTTCTAGTTTGTTTTTAGTGAATTTGGTTGCCAACCAATTGGTATCTTTTTATGGTAGTTACGAAAGTTCAATGATACCGTTTGCGTGCAGGTTGTGGAGCCCAAATTTATGAACAGCTTCCTTACTGACCAATCTCTTCGCCCTCCTTCTTCTGGAGAAAGTGCATTCCAGGGTTTAGCATACTTTTGGTGATCGCCTATCCAATTGATGGCCAAGAAAAATTCTTCATGTCCATCCGTGGATACACACAGAACCCCCTTTTGCATTTTCTTTAAGGGTCTCAGGTATGACTCCAAATAGTTTCATCTGTTTAATCTTAAAGTTCTTAACAATCGCAAAATTACATGGAATATGCATGTATACTGCTTCACGCATAAGTTCATTGCTTCAGTCTAAACAGTAAAGTGAACGGATAGGTCCATGTTTATTTCTTCGCTCACAACTGAGCTGAAGTCCTTGATCAAACCAATGCTTGCAATCACAACTTGGCTTGAACCTGTCTTTGTTAAGGATTATTGATCTTGTATTGTGAGCAGGCACGTCTTCAAAATGGATGAACTTGGTCTAGAAATAGCACGAATAGCATTTCCTGCGGCTTTGGCTTTGACAGCGGACCCTGTTGCTTCCCTGGTGGACACAGCATTTATCGGCCAAATAGGTATTTCCTTCTCACTCTATGTCTTAATTCTGAACCTGCACTACTTTACTTTTTCCTTTTCTTTTTCGTTGTCTTCTTTTCATTTTTTGGGGTCATTACACATTTCAGTTTTAATTATTCTGGGTACTTTTAGTGGTTCAACACAATTCTGTAAGAATAATTCCTCCATTTAGTAAGAACATCTACACTTGACGGCGTGCCTTAGTCAGGGACTGCATTCCTAGAACCATGCTAAATGTGGTTTGGATAGAAGGATTAAACTTTAATTTACCCAAACCCGTTCAGGTCCAGTAGAACTGGCAGCTGTGGGAGTCTCTATTGCACTATTCAATCAAGTATCCAGAATCGCAATATTCCCACTTGTAAGTGTCACGACTTCTTTTGTTGCTGAAGAAGAAACCATGGGAAGATCGAGCCCCGTAGAACAAGAAAGTGAAATGTTGGAAGAAAGTTCGATTGCAAACAACGAAAAAAAGATGTTAATCCCACAAATTGGTAGTCTATCTGTTCTTTGTACTTTTCAATCTGACTATGAAAGGCCAATTTCGTTGGGCTTTGCAGGCCCTCATAATTTTTTTTTCTTTTTTTTTTAAATTAAATCAAATTCAGTGTACAATCTGTGTACGTTTTGTCATCTTAACTGTTCCTTTTGTTTTATCAAATTCTATCAGCACCTGGGGAAGCAACGCGCAAATCTAACTTGATTCATAGCAATTTTGACATTGCTAAGATTAAGAGCAAAAAGCATATCCCATCAGCCTCATCTGCATTGGTTATTGGTGCTATCCTTGGCCTTATACAAGCTACATTTCTTATCTCCGGAGCAAAACCACTTTTGAACTTCATGGGAATCAGCTCTGTAAGCACTTTTGTGGCGAAATGAGAAGATATTTAGCTTAGACTATGTCTTATTCTTGTTTAATTGCATTATTTTTATTGTCAGGATTTACTCCCGTGGGAAATTAATAAAATTGAGACATTTTTAATTGACACAGAATTCCCCGATGCTAAAACCGGCGCAACAATATTTGAGATTGAGATCCCTCGGTGCTCCTGCAATTCTCCTTTCGTTGGCTATGCAAGGGGTCTTCCGTGGATTTAAGGACACAAAGACTCCTTTATATGCCACTTGTATGCAGAATTAAATACTTGCAATCGTTATGCAATGATCTCAATTGACTGAAATATTGAATGTTAGGCTTTGGATCGCATCATTGTTTTCCCTTATTCTGATCATATTCCTGCTTGATTTATTTTCTAGTGGCTGGAGATGTAACAAACATAATTTTAGACCCTATACTCATGTTCGTTTTCCAACTGGGTGTCACTGGTGCAGCAATTGCCCATGTTATATCCCAGTAAGTCATATCCAAGCTATTTTCTTACGGTAGTGTTTCATGTTTGTTTTGTCTATCATGGTACGTTAACTTCACAAATGCTTGATAACCACAGATACCTGATATCGACTGTACTCTTATGGAGATTAATGGAACAAGTTGAAATCTTACCCCTGAGCACGGACCATCTTCAATTAAGTAGATTCCTTAAAAATGGTAACTAATTTTTTTGTTGCTTCAAGAAATTCTCAAAAAGGCAACAAATCTAAGTTATTTGCCACCTTATGGAGGTTCCTACTATCCTGTTGTCGTATATGCAAGAATATTGCATTGTATGATCTTCAATGCTTCTGTTATCAAATTTCAAAGTCAAGAAAGTGAGAAATGAGAAAATAGGAGGTGGATGTGTGGATATTGAATAGATGTCAGGTTTACAGACTCAGAGTGTTAGCAAATCAAGGCCTAAGTGTTTTATGTTTTCTCTTTCTTATGTGATTATTCAGGTTTTCTACTGTTGATGAGGGTTATAGCAGTAACATTTTGTGTTACATTAGCTGCATCATTAGCTGCAAAACAAGGTTCAACATCCATGGCTGCATTTCAGGTCTGCTTGCAGTTTTGGTTGGCCACATCTCTTCTTGCAGATGGGTTGGCTGTTGCCGGGCAGGTTAGAGATTGCTCCTTATATTTTGGGAGATCGTTAACATTTTCCATGTCCACCCAAAATTTGCCACCGTGACGCCATTATCCTTCATATTTCTTTTCTATTCTTTTGTCATTTAAAGCAGTTAACAAACCATTGCCATAATACCTTAAAAAAGCAATAAGGTGTGATCGTCCTGCAACAGTTATTTTCGGTTTTACATCTTGCATACACTGAATTTGCTTTCGTTTAGTGTTCTTAGGCCAATAAACCCACACGTTTATTCAGTCTTCCAAATGAGATCTGAATCATCTTTGCGGTGTTTGGTCTCTCTAAAGTGGCTTTCCCTGCATTTTTGCATCGAACATCAAGCTTCAAATTTTCTCCTTTTAGCATTGTTTGTCCTTGTCTATTTTTCATTTCCGTTACTGAAGAAATACTGATTTTTTTTTTTAGTTTTTTATTTAACTCCTATCTATTGCATAAAATTTAGGTTTATCTCTTTTCTTCTCTTCTTCTTTTTGGTGAATTAATATTTTCTTTTACTGTCAGGCACTGCTGGCTAGTGCTTTTGCCAAAGATGACCATGTCAGGGCAGCAACTGTAGCATCTCGAGTATTGCAGGTACCATATATAAATTTCAGATTTTCAGTAGTTGCAGTATGCGATTTTCTCTAAAAGCTCTTAATGGATGTCAACTGCAGTGGGGATTACTTTTAGGGTTGATGCTGGCTTTCATGCTTGGTATAGGTCTCAGTTTTGGAGCACGGATATTCACAAATGATCTGAATGTACTCCACCTGATTAGTATTGGCGTTCCGGTATCTCCTCTTTCCACAAGCAAGAAGAGATTAATGCTACTTTCAACCTGATGCTTCCTGTTGGGAAATGCTGGAATTTTTATCTATTTCTTCATTTCAGTTTGTTGCAGGCACTCAGCCTATCAACTCATTGGCATTCGTTTTCGACGGCATCAACTTTGGAGCTTCTGATTTTGCATACTCTGCTTGCTCCTTGGCAAGCTTCGTGCACCCTTATTCTCCGTTTGTTTTCGTTGCGTCTGTTTGCACCATTTTGGAAATCATTCTCTGAAGGATAAACTTCTTGCTGAATTACCACTTTGAGAACTGTATAATTCGAGTTTCTAAAAGGATTAGCTTAAAATTCTTCTTCTGCAGGTTCTGGTGGCCGTTGTCAGCATCCTGTGCTTGCTTCTTCTATCCTCCAGTTACAAGTTTGTTGGACTCTGGATTGCTCTCACAATTTACATGAGCCTCCGGGCATTTGTGGGATTCTCGAGGTACTCTTCGTTAGCAAGATACTCATGTTTTAACTTTCCTCTTCGTCGGAAGCTTTGCATCCACAGATGGATTTAGTATGATTTTGCCACTCCAGCACAACCACAGCCTGTTGATGTTATTGGTCTATGATGTGTGCCACCCCTGAATCATACTTGCCAACTTTTGCTTCCAAGGGGTATATGCCTGTATGGTCAACAACCAGCAAATGGGTCCTTTTTTTTTTTTTTTTGGTTGTTTGTTTCAAGTTAATTGACTCGGACGGAAACCAAAACTCGAGACCTCCAATAATATATTGAATTCTGCATTTGCAGGATAGGGACTGGCACGGGCCCCTGGAGATTCCTAAGGCAGTCGTAGGGACTTGTTTCAGTAAGCTTCGCGATGGTTTCATCTAATGATTTGATAGGATCATATTAATTAAAAAATTATTACAAATAATTTATGTAATTTAATATTTTTTTTTGTTAATTTTATATATGAACACAATTGCTTATTTATTAATAGATTATTAGATTAGATTTTATATATACATACATATATAGATTGTACACATATAAGGGAACATAATTTATTAATCTAAATGATATAAAATACATCAAAATTTTGTAATTATTTAGAGCTCAATTCTCTAAAAATAATTATTAAGAACTGATTTCTTTAAAGTTTTTTCAACAACTGAGTAGGATAATTACAATTCAGTGCCTTAGACATCAAACTTAGACTATCTAAAGCTACGGAAGTAAAACTCTGCCTTCTTGTGACATTCCACTGGTGCATTGAGGGCGAAATGTCTCTAAGGGGTAATGCTAAAGTCCGCTGTTTTTGCATTATGAAAATTGGCTAGGCATTGCTTGCCTCTGGATCTAATTGAGCCTAATGCACAAATCTCGCTAACGAATACTTCATCCTTCGATAAGGGGGTCACCCCGTGGTTCCTACCCAAAGGCTCCATTTGTAATCTATCCCATTCAACACAGGCGACGGGCATAAATAGAAGGAGTGTGGTTAGGGATTTTGCCTCAGTTTCTTATTCTTACTATTATTATTAATTAATTAATTAAATAAAAATTAATATCTCAACATAATTTTACAACATTAATTAATATTTTTTAAATTAAATTGATTCGTATTAAAAAATTAATTGTTGTTATATATTATTTTTAGTCAAAAATTAATAAATATCTCAATAAATTTAATAATGAGCTGATCAATGCCAAATTAAAAGGTGTTAATGACGAGCTTACCTCCAAATCGTCGGATAATGATATCAATTAGGATGTTTTATTTGAATGTTTTAATTTATCACTCATAAAGGTAGATGGATTTTTTAAAGAAAATTAAATCGTATTAATTAATTTAAATAATTATGGAGTTTACAAATGATAAACTTGTTAAGTCTACTCTCGAATAGAGAGAATTTGGAGGCAAAACAATGACATCAGCTGGACGATGCCCATCAATGACATTGGGATCAGCACTAGCAAGTAAAAGCATCTTGACAGCATGGAAACCATTAATAGATCCACCAAAAGCAGCAAAATGAAGGGCAATGGTCTTATCAGGGCTGCAAGAGAAATTCAGGTCAAGAATCATCTTTTTCGACAGGCCGTCGCCACCGTACCAGATTCCAACCTCAGACTCTTCACATACAGAACGCTTAAAACATTCAACATCATTGTCTGCTGTCAAATCAAGCAACAAGGAGAAAGAATGCGCTGTTGTTGCTTCCAGTGAACCAATTGGACCTTCCGTTTCTTCAGCAAAAGAATTGCTTAATGGAGTTAACTGATCAGACCCTCCACCCATGCTTCAATCAACTTGGAAAACAGCGAGAAGATGATATACAATATATATATATATATATCAGATATAACAAACACATGGAAACGCTAGTAAGAATCAAACAAGAATTAGAATCACAAGACGTGCCATGCCGTTTGAACTTGCCCCTCTTCCAATCAACACACAAAAAACTACAGCATGACAACAGAAAGTGAATCCACTGAGAACTGAAGCATGCAGTGTACTATAAAATAGAGGCGAAACAATAAGATGCTGAAGAGAATATTATAGAGTAGGGAAAAGGGTGTCACGACGGGAGATTCGGGCATTTGGATTGGACTTATGTACGGAACAGAGAGAGAGTAGAGCAATTTTCTTTTTCGGCGACTTTGGTGCGGTGGAAATACGCTGCATCCGAAAATTTTATTAGATGTAAGTAACATTTGAGTAATTATCACTATGTAATTTTATTTAATAAAAAATATTTTATATAAATTAAATTAAATAAATAAAATTAATTATAAAAATTTTAATATAATAAAAAATTACTTTTTTTCATTAATTTTATGAGTGTAAAATTTCACTTATAGTAAAATAAATATCTATTCATCAAAACTATTTATTTTGTATGAAAAATACGTATTAAATAGTGGTAATACATCACTTTTTATTTTATATCTAAATTTAATATTTTTTTCTACAATAAATACGTTGATGCAGAAAGAAGATTATTTAAAATATATAACTTAAGGGATCAATTAATAAATAATTTACTAGCTGAACAAATGACTCAGTAAAATTGGCTGGACGATGTTCTGACGCAATTTAATAATTATGCCGAAAACCTCAGTTAGTGAAATTTGGGGTAAAAAATTAGAAGCATGCCGTAAATTTTCAACAAAACTTTAATACTTTTGGGTGGAAAAAAAAAAAAAAAGGAGTAAAATAAAAAGGAAGGTAGGTGTGGGAACAGAGAAGAGTCTGTGGGGACAAAGGGACAAACCGGTGGACTCGGCGGCGATTCCTCCAAGAAACGTCGTTTTGGGGTGGGTGCGGCCACCAGGAAATGGGTCAACTGGGGTCAACGGGTTTTACGGTCAAAGTCAAACTCCAATTCAAATACATATTAATTATGTTCTATAAGAAGAATTTATAACATCAACATACTATTATCATTAGAAGGATACCCCATAAATTGAGCATGTTTGTTTGTTTTTTTTTTCAATATTTTAAAAATAATTGTTTTTTTGGGTTACTCATAATAATTTTACAAATAAAACGTATAAAAATATTAATTAATTAGAATATGAAATAGTATGCGACAATTTATTTGAATTTATTTAAATGGAACGTATTTCTGATAATAATAATAACATCATAATATTACCTCTCTTTTTTTTTTTTTGTTTCAGTTATTTATAAATAAGGAAAAATATACAGAAATAGAACAATAATTAAGATCGATCCTCGATCCCTCTTTTCTGTCTTCATTGCTTCGTTCTCTCTGGGACCGGCTCCCCTTGCGGAGCAGCCAGCCCTTTGTGACATTCCACCGCCGGCAACCGCCACCGCCAACGCCATGCCAACCACCTTCACCACTAGAACCGTCCCGGCCCACCGGCCAACAGACCTCCTACCCCGACTGGCTTCTCCCGACCAGGAAATCAAGCTCAAGGCCCTCAGAGAAGTCAAGAACCAGATCATCGGCAACCGCACCAAGAAGCTCTCCTTCCTCGATCTCGGCGCCGTCCCCGCCGTTGCCTCCATCCTCTCCGCCGCTGTAAGTGAAGCCGACTCCCGATTTGGCAGCGATGATGCGAGCATCACCTGCAAAATTAGCAATGACTACACCAGCAACATTCTCGTCCAGTCAGCCGCCGCTCTTGGAAGCTTCGCTTGTGGCTTCGACGCGGGCGTCCGGGCTGTTCTCCAAGCCGGTGCTTTCCCTCACCTAATTCGGCTGCTTTCCAATCACGATGACAAGGAAATCTCGCCTGTCCTTCTTCATTTTTTAATTGATTGAATTTTCGTGTGTTTAAATTTTAAATTAATGTTAAGAACTGCTGCGACCTTCATATTTTTGAGAAATTTGGAAATAAAAATAAAATTCAATTTAAAAATCTGCTGTTTGATTGTGAGAAAAATCATCCAAAATGAGAAAGAAGGCTTCTAGGCCAAGTTCAATGTAGCTTCATGCTTCAATTGAATCGCTGTTCAGGTGAAATGAATTTTTTGCTTTCTTTTTTTTTTTCTTGTAAAATCTTCAGGTGGTGGATGCTGGTGCTCGCTGCCTTAGGATGATTTACCAGTCCAAACAGGCACCAAAGTATGATTTTCTTAAAGAGAAAAACATGGAATTTGTTGTTTCATTGTTGAACAGTGTGAGCGAAAATGTAACTGGACTTGGTGCAAGTATGATCACACATTCGTGCCTGTCAAATGAGGAGCAGGTAGCATTGTGCAATGCTGGGGCTTTAGAAAAGCTTATTAGTCTCCTGGATGGTTCCCTGTGTCAGAGAGATGCCAGTTTAGAGTCACTTGCCGCAGTTTTCAAGGACAATCCCCTAGTTATATCCGAGTTTGTGAGACTAGACAGTGGAAAAGCATTGAGTAGGATCATTGACTTAGCAAAAGATAGATATCCCCGCACAAGGCTGCTTTCATGCATATGTTTAATTGTCATAAGAAATGCATCCACTGATCGTTTGCAAGATATTGGAATCAAAACTAAATTGGTACATCTCTTACTTGAGCTTCTTGATGATCCTGGTCAAGTTGGAGATGAAGCTCCATTTGCTTTTTCTAGCTTGATTGCTGAGAAGGAGGATCTTCAGAAATTAGCTTTTGAGGCCAATGCTCTCCATAAATTTTGCAACCACTTGCAAAAAGTTCAATTGCCTGCCAAGCGTTTGCAAGGCATCTTGCTGGTATTGGCTGATTTATGCTCTAAGTTGGAGACCTGCAGATCTAGATTTCTGTCATTCCAGGTTCAGTGCCTTTCGAATTTTATTTTCTATGATCTTTTTATCATTTTTAGTATGTGTTGGATGCTTTTATAATGAGTCAGTTCATGTTTGAGATTTTTAATACATACAGGATCCACCTGCTTTTTTCTGTGCTTTAGAAAGGCCACAAGTCATGTCAAGTAACAATGCAATATGAAAATGGAGATAACAAAACAGGAATAGACAATAATATCTAGGCAGAGGATTAATCAATAAAATGTTATTATTGCTTTCCATATGACCCAAGCAACCAGATAAGATATATAATTGCATTCTAGACTTCTAGTAGTTCCTTGACCCCAAGCAAACTATGCTACCCTTGAAGTTTGTTTTTTCCTCATCAGCAATTTTTTTTTGGGTAGTGAGTAAATTAGGATTACATGAGCATAGCCCTTTCCCTTGAAAATTGTGTGAGTGTTGTATCAGCTTCCAACTTGTAATTTTATCTCATGAATGTGTAGGTTTTGAACTTGGTTGCTGATGCACTAAGTCATGAGCATGCTGATGTACGGATTGCAGCTTGTATTTGCTTAAAAAGTGTGTCTCGCTCAATCAAGGTTTGCAATTTGAGCACATTCTGAATATATCATGCAATATGCCTTTTGCTAATAATATGTCAATCAGAACTTGTGTGCAGGCTACTATATGAATGAGAGGCTAATTAGTCCCCTAGTCCAACTTCTAGATGACCCTTCTGTTTCTGTCCAGGTATTTGAAATATATTGCACTTGCTTGTTAAACATATTGAACTTCATCATGTGTGAAATTGCTTAGCATGTCACTTTGATGCGCCATTTACCAGGTAGCAGCTCTTGGCACTATTAGTAACATGTTAATTGATTTTACAAGAAGTAAGGCATCCTTTGTACAGTGTGGAGGCGTAAATCATCTTGTTCAATCATCAAAATCGATGGATTCCACTGTGAGGCTAAACTCATTATGGGCTTTGAGAAACATGATATTTTTGGCAGATCACAAATGCAAAGAAGTGATTTTTTCGGAGCTCACTGCTCCCTTATTAGCAAGCCTTATATGTGGTAATGCTTATATTTTGTGTAACTGTTGGGTATATTCTCTATATTGAAGGATAAGCCAGTTCTCTTTTGCTTTCAAACTGCAGACCCAGAGCCTCTTGTTCAAGAGCATACACTGGGCTTTGTTCGGAATCTTGTTGATGGTTGTATAAGTTCTGTTGAATATGTATTTGTTGAAGATGCTGTTATATTAGATGCTGTCGGGAGACAATTACAGAGTACTTCAAAAGCTGAAATTGGGATACAGGTTGGGATTGTTCTTTACTGAGGTTGTTTGCAAATTGTCACTATACTAGGCTTCCAGCTGTCATGCAGAATTATTTAATTTTGGTTTATGTTTCATTTTGGCATGGGATGATTTTATATTTTTGTAAGGTCACCAAGCTGACCTTTACTGTGATGGTGTTTTTTTCTAGAATTTCTGTGGCTGTGGGACTTAGGTAGCATACTTATTGTAGTGGAAAACTGTTGCATCTGTCATTTGGAAATTGAGAAACTGTGTAGAACAAAAGTGTTGGAATGGTGCATATGTCCTTATCAGAAGTTACAAAATTTTTTCTGATGTAGGGAATGTATGTGCTCACCAATGTTGCTAGTGGAAATGAGCTTCACAAGGAAGCAGTTGTGCACCAACTTCTTTCAAAAGTTGACAATGGGAGTCAATCTTTCATTATTAAGTTCTTGCAGAGCAACAACAGCAGGTTACGCACAGCTGCTGTCTGGACCATAATAAATCTCACATTTCCATCTTGCCCTAGTGCATTCAGCCGGTTTGTAAATCTACGAAGTGCTGGTATAGTATCCCAAATAGGGGACATGGTTAATGATCCCTGCCTAGATGTCAAGGTCACTAACATCTGTATCTCAATCTCGATTTCCTTTGAAGTATTCCAAAGTATTGCTAAACCATATGTAATTTTTGTTTTGCAGCTTCGCGTGCGAACAGTACTAACTCAATTTTCAACCTTTGGAGATGGCTTGACTTGATCATTTCTGATTCACGAATTGTTATAGAAGAACGAAGAGAAATAATGTTATTTAGTATTTGTTACCATCTTGATGTGTAAGATATGTGGAGCATTTTCCCAGAAGCTTGCAACATTTTAAGATCCAGTGAAGCCAAGGTTTGCAGTTGTATCTTTTTTAAAGAGCTGGCCTACAAAATATACATAAAGCAGTCGATTAATGCAACTCTATCTTCTTTTCAGTTCATTTAAAGACAAAACATATTTGATTTGAAGAATAGCTATAACTGGAAATCTGTCTGTTGTTTTTAAACATTACAGACAGCTGGTTGGCAGCTATGGTAGTTTTTCCTTTTTGGTTGGTCAAGTTACAATTGAACCATCAGAAAATGCTTGAGACACTGGAGTGGTCAATTTCTAGATAGGAGATAAAAATATTGTTTACATGATGCACCTTGTGAAACCCCTTACAAGTAGTTTTGTTGCCTTTAGTGAAGAGTTTTTTGCCGTGTTTCATTTAAGCTCATCTCCCTTGAGCTTTGGAAATGATTTCCAACTGAAGCCATTCTCTTTGCTGCTTTTGCAGGTGCGGCACGTTGCTCTTAAATTTTCTGGTTAGGGCAGTGTGCCGGTACCATTGCTTTATGGGCATTGTAGATCAGGTTACCATCAATTTCTCTTTCCATTTTATACAGGCTGTGCTGATTCATGTTGTACTCGGCGGTGATGTATTCATTGGAGTGCTGTGGGATACGTAGTCTCTCTGAAATGTTGTAGCATCGTCCATCTTAGTTGACATTTGGAATTTATGTTTCAATTGCAAATGTTTTATTAGTTCAAAGTTTGCGGGAGGATATTGATATACCAGCACAAAGATGCCTCGATTTGACGGTGGGATTGCGCAACGGCTGAGTTGATAACGAGAGGTTTTCTTTTCTCTTCCTCTTGTCTTCCTGCCATTGTAGCTTCTATCTCCGAGGTCACAAACAGGGGGGAACGAGAGACAAACATATCATTTGATGTTAACTAGGCCTAAATCATCTGATACATCTTAGCCATTTACATGTTACCAGGATGACGGCTCCCTCGGCTGCTGTTGGAATCTCTCCAAATTGCAAGGCGTGCAAGTGAATGAGCTTACCATTTTCTTCCCCGTTTTGAGTTGTAAGGGGGGTTAAACCATTTGGGACTTGATCTCTGGCTTTTAGGTTGACCGATAATATGTGGTTTGAAGAAACGACGGGCAGCAATTCAATTGCGTGAACTTCGAGTCATAATGGATTAACTTTATTATTACACCTCGTGTTAAAATGGCATGTGTGAAATTTCTCCCATGCGTAGAAAGTTCATCCCGCAAAAGAAATTTGGCTGGATGTATGGTAGTACCATTGACAAGGAAATGTTCACGAGTATGGCTGAACATAAACCCAACATACAGGTAATTATGCGCTCACAAGGGCTTGTTTACAGCTTTGAATCTCATTCGGACCGCGAAGACTTCAAGTCATTTCAAACGGTATCATATGACATCCTTCCGACACGGTACATATGTACGTATAAACAAAAAGGAAACGATATCTATCAAATCTTTTGCGAGGAAAATGTGGGAACAAAGAAGCTAGCATAAATTAAACAGCCTTCAACGTTCAACTAAGCAGACCCATGTAGATATGCCCCTTTAAAACTATTGAGAATTATGAATTGGATAACTTTTTATCTAAATTTAAAACCTTATACAACATCTATGCATACTTGCTAGCTGGTGGAAAAATAATGATAAATAGAGGAGAAAGGAAAATTAAGCTAGCATTGCATCATTTCAGCCTATTTTCTCCGTGTTGGTGTCGTCTGATGGCCATATCACAGTCTCCATGAGCCGTTCACGCATCAGCTCCAAGTTTTCATTGGATATATATTTATATATTTCGGCGTGATCGCATTTCTACATCATGCAGAGACAGCAAGAAAACATCTTTGGTTATTAATTCGTATAAGCTAGGCATGTTTAGACTAGTCAAAGAGTGGAAGAAACATCCACTACCTTGACCCATTTTCCATACAAGTGAAGCCGCGTTACCATCACTCTTTCAGCAAGGTCCTGCTTTTCCTGTCAAAAGGAAAAATATACTTCGTTTACAAAATGTGAGTTGATGAAGCAGCTGTAGGAATCCCTTGCTAAATTGTAAATGATTCCAATCGGTACGCAAAAGAAAATGAGCTACAGCAATTTTGAAGTGGACAAATGGAACACGAAGGTTTCTAAAAGACTACCTTCCCAAGAGTGCGGATAAAACGCTTCCCATCTCCAGGCTTATTTGAGGCAATGAAGCTGTCAAATAAGCAGAACTCAAAAGATGTAGAAATAAAACAACAGCTAAACCGATACTCCGTGGCTATAAAGGTTATATATGCATGCACAAAATGTAAAGGATAAGGATTCCGATTCCCAACAAAGGTCTAGCTTTCACCTAGCTTCAGCACTATTCCCAGTCTCCAAGATGACCAGAATTACTATCGTAGATGACCACTTACATTAACTTTTTTTCAATTTTTGTGCCGATGAATAACGAACGTTTGTTATGGAAATTTCGTACTTATAAGGCTAAATCAATCAAAAATCCTTCTCGTCAATCCACTGAAAGATTGTAATGAAGCATTGGCCGGACCGATTAGCTCACTAGATTCATGGTACAAGGAGAAGCAGTAGTCTCGGACAGAATGAAATGCTACTTACTCATAAAACCACCTATATTGCGTTGGATTCATCTCGTAGAGCTGGCTAAGAACTGTCCTCACTGCTTTGTAAGTGAAATAGTTCAACATTTGCTGTAGGCAGGAAAATCTTGATCAGCACAAATGAACTAATTATATGACATAGACAATATTGTAGTCACACACAAGCATGAAACAAGACCAAATTTTCATGCCTCTGCAGGGGTTTGCACTTAATATTTGAACACAAAATATGCAAGTAATTCAATAACAAAACTTCCCTAATTTCAACATTCCTGAAAACTCACACAGAGACCTTAGTTATGATTGTGAGACCACAAGAAGAACAATGAATCTTATCAAGTATATCTCAGTTCATGCTCATCCATTAGAGCCTACAACCAAATTTATCAGCCGACATTCGTCAACTCCTCCAATTTGAATCTTGAGCACGGTCAATAACTTATCTCACCGTCTTAACATCTTCAAAACTGTCTTCATATTGTCCTGCTAACTCGCTGACAACCACAAGCCGCCGGTCCTTTCTCTGCTTCCTCGAACTTCTATTGCCTGAAATCACTTTTGATGATAACCTGCAACTTTGCCATGAATCCAGAAAGGGACTCCCCAACTCCAAAGATCCCACCTTGGCTGATTGCTTTCTCTTCATCGAATTCCTCTGCAAAACCAGATCTCCACCGTTCTTGTGACTAATATTAGCTGCAGGAAGCGCATCCAAACACAGACACGGACTGGTGTGCGAGTCCAAAATGGATGAACCCACCACCACAGGCAGAGCTCCCACCATTTTTCTCTGGGAATAAAAGCGACGTTCAAAATATCTTAAAGCCTAGATCAAGATTGCACCTTTCTGACTGGAGGCCCTGGTTTTTGAAGAAAATAACGGATACCCAATAAATATAAGATCAAACGGGTAGACGGGAAAATGAAAATTCCTGAATAACTGGAGCTAGTCAGAGATTCGGGAACCGAAGAGACAGAAGCGTTAGGGAGCAAGGAAAGTGCGCGAATTGCGTGCGAGGTTAGCTGAAAGTCTGAAATTTTAATAACCAGACAAATATCTGAGGTCCAAAATCCTCCAAGCCATCGTCGGGTCAGGACGCAAAAATCAAAAGTTTTGAATCTTCTTTAGTTGAATTTCCCTTTCTTTTTTTTGGTACACCGTCTGAACCCAAAATATCTGGACGGTGGTTTCTCCCATTCGATGTCCAGCTTGCCTGCCACGTGGTGGAATCTTCTGAATCTTATTTGGCGGCCACTACTCGTGCTAAAAATTGTACATGGACTCTGGGTGAAATACTTCTTCTCCCCCACGCGCAGTATTTTCCATGTGCAAGTGATTGGCCTGCAAAATATTTCTACAATTTTTTATTTTATTTTGGGCACTACAAATTTGTGTTTGTTATAGTAATTGAGTCGAATTGGTTAAATCCCAAAATTTTTCTGGCAATCGTCAGGAGATAGTATTACTAATCCAATCCACTCGGTTCCCTTACAAAACAAGTTGCATGCTTTGGAACTAAGGGAATTATCGATAAATGACCTTTGCTAACACATAGTAAGAAAACACATTGTCAACTTTTAGAGTTATTAATTCATTAGTGAATTTTGATGGATGGATCTTGAAAAGAAAATAAAATCACCCAAGCACATAAATAGATCTACTATATTGTGCAAGATATTTATTTCAAGAGTATTAATTTCAAATCATGACTTTTCATGATTACCACACATTAAAAAAAAAAAAAAATAGCTCACTACTCTTTACCGGATCCAACCAACCAAAAAAAAAAAAATCAATAACAATTTTCGGACAAACTTTTCTTGAACCAGAATTGAAAAGTTTATTCGCTATGTATATAAACAATTAATTTGGAGAACAAAATAATAATAATAATAAAAATTCCTCAACTCGTTGGACTAATTCGCCGAAGTGAGGGTGACGGTGTGCATTGCATGGAAAGAATAGAATTTTATTACAAACACTGACTACGAGCGCGTAAGCACACTAAATGACTGTTTGGGCAAAGACGTAGAGGCCGGTGGGAATTGCTTCCAAGGCATTCGTAAAACCCACCGAGCTTCGTGGACTGGGGAACCAGTTGCGGCTTCAGCTTACCAAACATCACCGACCGTACATTCCCAACACCATGAAACGCGTCTCCCATCCAAGGCGGGGCGTCGGTCTAAAACCAATTTGGTCCAAATCCAATTACAAAGAATGAGATTAAATACCATGCCCAGAAAAAAAAAAAAAAAAAAGTCAAATTTGAACACAAAATGACGCCGACGCATCGTAATTATTTTTTTATAATTAATTAATAAAATTTTTATATGAATAAGGAATAATTGTAAATTAATACCCATTTCATATTATTTACTTCATATAATTCTTAAAAAATTTATTTCAATGCACGATACTCTCGACACTTAATTGAGGGAAAGTGATTAACTTGAACTATGTCCCTTAAGTTGCCTGTAAATAAATGGAATAAAATTGAATTGCAGGGATCCAAAACGAGATTTTCAACAATATTATAGTTCAGGCTGTTAGGCTCACTTATGACACAAGTAATGAACACCAAATACAACTTGCCGATCATGCAAAAACCGAAAAATAAAAAAAAAAATTAATCTATATTATGTTGCTAGCTGGATTTCTTGGTTTCCTACTGTTCCACCTTTTCTTTTTCTCTTTCTTTTTATTTTTTTTTCATCTTTTGATTGTTTCGATGTGATATGACAAGTACATCGGCCACCCTTTATAAGCGGAGAGGTAGTTCAAATGGAAGTCCATGCAATCCGTAAAATTTGTTCCAGCAGAAAAAGTAAAATAGAGAAGGACGTGTTTTGGGCTTATGACGATAATTCCAATTTTGGAAATTTATGCAGCAAAAGAGGAGGAATGCAAATGATTCTTGGGAGCGGAAACACCCGATAATTTTTGGTACTGAAAAGAGCTTCAGAGCCCGAAAATGTGCGACAAAGGGGACTGACATTTCCAACCGGCGAAGACGATGACAAAACGGATAGTTCTTTAAAGATTTTGTGTTGCCAGCGGATTCAATTCATATTACAATGAATTCAGTGAGGAGACCAAACGGGGAAGCATTAATTGTTGGAGTTTGCAAGCGCTGAAGATTCAAATTAAAGCAGCAATGGCCGGCCAAGGAAAGGATGACGCTTTGGAGTCAGTTATACGTATATGTATATATGTATATATAGATAGAGAGAGAGGGAGAGATTTCCCTGGAATCAGAAAAGCTTCAAGAGCCCGGCGGTGATTCATTTGTATTATTTGTAAACTTTGGTTACGTATGTTAGTCTGTACTGACTGATTGTGATGTCTTAACCTCAATCGCATTCACCGTGTAGGTTTGTCAGTGGGGCTCTGGCCTCCGAGACAGCACATTTTACAGTAAAATCGCTTGAGAATCGTCTCAGATTGCGTCCTGACCATTGCTAGCTTGTCGGCCATCTGTACCTTTTATCGTTCTCTTGTTTGTAAATGCATACCAATCCAAAATTGTGAATGTTTCTTTAGGACAGCTGTTGGCAAATCCGCACTTGCCATTCTGCAGTTCTTGAAGATGTGGATGCTGAGAATGGATTACCCTGTCTACGCGTTTTCTGGGCAGATCAGAACATCGGTACTCGAGGGAATGAACTGAGGAAGTTTCATATTTCTATGTAAATAGAGCATCACACCTCCCAATAAAAAAAAAAAAAAAACCAAAAGAGAGCAGCAAGGTTCAAGAAAATTGCAAAGGAACATTGTGTCATAGACATTTTCTAAGATTCTCTACTCTGTGTCTCGTGTATCTGAAACAGTCTTGTCTTATGAGTTAGAGGTAACACAAATTGTTTCGATAATTGAAATTCTTCGAACATAAAAGAAAAGAAAAACAAAACAGATTCTTCTGGAACCAAGTAGAACCAGTAATCTTCCAAATGTTACAGTTGAATTCAAGAGACAGCAAATTATATATTCGAGGTATTATCCCAATTTTTGCTATATAATAATAATAATAATAACAACTCATTTTTTATAATAATAATAAAAAATATATATATATATATATATATAGTTTTCTTGAATTATTCTCTAGGGCATGAAAATTTGAAATTTTTGGATAGCTGGGACCAGTGCCACGTGCACAAGCAGTATACTCTTGTTCTAGGATCCCCCTGAAGAGGACCTGAAAATGTTTCAACCAGTGCGATGAGCAAACCGACAGGAATCGTCTCACCATGCACGAACGTTGAAAAGCGTTTGTGGAATTTTTGCGTATATAAGTATATATAAAAAAATGCTGTCTGACCCAGCTACGGGAAGTTGGTGAGACATCAATCTTATTGGCCTCTCTCCGCGTAGCCTGTGATGTATGACGAAGTGGGATTTAAAAAAAAAAAAAAAAAAGCTGTAAATAATCTAAATTGGAGAATCCTAACTTCAATGGAACTGTTTTCTTGCTTGCCTATGTTCCTTCTAATCTTGGAATAGAATGCACCCAATTGTAACACGTCTCTTGTGCCTTTTTTTTTTTTTTTTTTGAGTTAGGGCAGCCTCAAGCTAGCCCCCAACGTATTTTAATTAAAGAGTTTTCACGACGTTCCCCAAATAAATAAATAAATCAATCAACAAAGAGGACTAGAAGCCGAAAAATTAAGGAATTATAGAGCAATGAAAGTAATCAAGTTATACCAACTTAAATCCATTTTCCCAATTATTTAAATAAACTGATATTAAACTTAATATCAGAAAAGCCCAAGATAGTATATAACAAGAGAAAAACAAACAGGTTTAAAGTATGAAGTTACGAAATTCGCCATTAGTTTGAGTTCTACAACGTTATAACTCTAAATCAAAGCATAGTATCATTGTTTTCGAGTTTCAATTACTATAAAAAGCACCTTAGCTTTGCAAATTGAAGAAGCAAAGTAATTGAAAACAAAGAACTGAATGAAGGGAGAAGACAAAAATGAAAAAGAAAAAAACAGGTTGAGAAAAATGGAAAAAAAAAAAAAAAGGATGGGCCTCAAAGGAATGAAAATAGCTATCTTTTTATTGGTCATTTTGAAATGACAAAACTAAGTGACAATAGTAATGAAGTTTGAATTGCCCCTCCTTTTTCTTCTTTTTTTTTTTTTTTTTGTCTGTAATCATTCATTTCTAATTATTTTCCTTTTTCTTAAAGAAAAGTATTTAATTACTTGAATATTATCTTAGATTCACTGAATTCAGAAGAGGCGCTACTCTATATGTATTCCACCCCGTCTCCAAAAACTAGGGCAGCCAGCCGCTTTTTTCAGTAACCAAATCCCCCCACTCAATCATTATACTAACCCTTTCCTCAAATTAAGGTCAGAGAAGCATCTCTCTCTCTCTCTCTCGCTCGCTCGTTTTTGGCCAAACGGGATTTTTTCTTTTTTTTTGGGGGGGGGGGGTTTGGGACCTTGGTTACATGGGATTAAATTCGTTAAAGAGATGTCGTTTGTTCTCTTTGGAAGACCATGAACAGGTTTCATGGCACCTATTTCTTTTGGGTTTTGAAAACATTTTATCTCGAGGACTAGTATTGTTGTAATTTTTTATTTTCAAAAAAGGTTAAGTCTGGGGACATTGGATTGCCCACTTTCCAGTCAAATTTAGTTTTCTTTCAAACAGCCCCTTCCAAATTACCAGTTAGAGGTATGTATTTGCCTCTTTTCTACTTTAACTGCATCATCAACAAGTTCTACTTCTTTCTTCTTTTTTTTTTTTTTGTATTATAGGCTTGGCTAGCAGTTCCAAAGCCGCTACTTTTCTCTCCAATGGCTCCGTCTGGTCGAAGCAGACGAAAAGTGAAAGCAAGAACGAGAAAGCCAAATACAAGAAAAATCCATTGCAAGAGGCAGCAGCAGCAGCCGCTTTTAAAACCCAAGACTATTCAAGAAGCATTAGCAGTTGAGGATTTGCCTTTGAATCCCTCCCCCACTGCAAGTGCCAGTAACAGCCCTTGTTCCAAGATGGGTGTCTTAGATTTTGAGGGCTCTGATGATATCGCCGCCCCAAGTGACTGCTCTACACCGAAAGCTCGTAGATTTCGGATACCGGAAATTGCTACTTGCCCACCAGCACCAAAGAAGCAAAGGGTGATGCCAAATTTCTCGTTGCAAAGGAGACCAATCGCTTTCTTTGCTCCTCCTGATTTAGAGCTCTTCTTCTTCTTTGCGCTGAGCGATATCTCGGCCTGAAATGTTTGTTCATAGAGTGTGAAGATCCTGGTTCATTTCATTTCAATATTTATAGAGGTGATCTTTTATTAACTTCTATTCTATACATGGGGCTATAGTTTGTGTTTTTTTTTTTCACCTTTTGTTTTATTTTTAATTTGGTCATAGCGTGATAGTTTGAGACCTTCATTGAAGTGAGTGATCTTAGCAGCCACTGAGGCCATTGTAATCTTTTACCCTCCTCGGTACTTTTGTTTATCTTAGGAGTTGTTTTCGATCTGCAGGGTAAACTTCCAATTGCTGAATTTAGCTGGGCTTGTCCCACTAAATTTTAGCATCATGCCTACTTTTTCTGTTTTCTCTTTTTATGTACTGTTGACTTCAAGTTTTAGAGCGTGAAAGTCACTTGATTTGTGGTTTGTGAGTGAAAGCCTGATTTCTGTTTCATGCCATATTTTCTCTCCCTCATTTCTCTTCTTTTTCTTATGGATCTTAGTTGAGTTGTGCTGACTGATAGTCAGCAAGATTTAGAACACCTCGTCCCTTAAAATGCTTGCGCAAATTGCACTAAAAACACCATCCTCTTACTCTTGAATTAATCAATGGCTTTCTTTTCAAGTGGCGTGGGCACGGGGTCCCTTTTGTTGTTATCGTGGCTTCCTTACTAATCATAATGTGCCCCCATAATTTCTAAGAAATTTAATTGACTAATCACATTCAATTTAACGTCTACGGGGCCATACTAAACAGGTTCGCCTATGATGTGAAAGTGAAACCGTGTCATCTTCCTCACCCATCCAGAAAAGTCTTCCATAAAAGTTATTCCCTTGATCCACTTTTAGAGTCCAGAATGAACAAATATGAGTTGTAGTTGGGTTTTCACTTTCCAACCCATCCAACCCAGAGGCAGTTTGCTACTTGCAGCTCGACAATTTTTCTGGGGTATGGGGACTATGGGCTGCTTTCAGGATATTAGGCGTGGAGGCAGCAAAAGCATATAGCTGAAATTAGCGTTTAAACTCCTTTTAAGGTAGTGGGAACACAAAAGTGACTGGACTGGAGGGTGTTGTTTTATTTTTCTTTTTTTCCCCCCTCTTTTTCTATTGTAAGGAAGGGAATGGGATCATGTTGTCAGATAGTGGCCTGTCGGGAGTATCTGTGTGTTTCAGCTGAGCCCAGCATCCATAAGAGAATCCAATGAAATCGACTCGTGCGGGTTGCGATCATCATTGCCTTTGTTGAGCATCTCAAGAAATGTATTATTTATCCTTCCATTTCTTTTTTTTTTTTTTTTTAACTTTGTTATTCGAGATATGCCACTGGAATTTCATTTTGGCTATCTTTATTTCATTCACTGTGCATTGTCGCATAATTGACAAAAGTTTCAACTTATTTCCTTTCATTTTTTTTTTTTTTTTTGATTCTGTTTGCTAGAACATTACACCACCAAGGTTTTCTTAAACTCGTTACGTACCTTATGAATTCCTTAGCACATAAATTTTGAGAAAGCTGGAAGGACAACTCCTATTAAGATCCTTACTGGATGTACAGTTCAATCCTAAGAGAAATGGGTGCCCCATAAAAATCCTCGGAGGAATTAAACTTGTGGCCATATGACCCAGTGCGCAACACTCAGTTCTTCCATACCATACCCCTAGACAATACATGAAGTAATATTTAGGCAGTGGTTAACATAGTGACACTAGCAGCTATTTGGATTCTTCCCCGCTAGCTGAGGATAATTTATATTCGTGTGTCGACAGTGCAAAAGTCATGGCCAAAATTAGCCTTTCGTCTCAAGGTGGAATAGCTTCAGTTTTTCACCAGTTCATGCACCGCATTGAATAATTCATACACACATCACTCCTTAGGCAGGTACATGATGTTGAGATGGGTTGAAAAGAGATGTAAGTGGCTAGAGATTTTCCTTTGAACGCCTCTATGTTGGAGCTTTTGGGGATAAAATAATAATTGTAGAAGGAATATGCAACATTTATCAGAATTCCCTCTCCTTCAAATGATGAGGTAGCTTTTCCTCTTTGGAGAAACCTTTTCCACGCCACCCTGATCCCTTCTTTGTTGGACATGATGATGCTCTGCACGTTCATGTATGAGTTAGCTTTGATGGGCATATGTACTTTTTTTAAAATAGGTATTTTAATGCACGAAACTTTCATATTATTATGAGGTTATATTTTTGTCAATGGCAAAGTTACGTTACGACAAAATATCAATGGCATTTGAGGCCATGAGATGACAAATAAGCTTGGCTATGCGAACCATCATTTGTTAATTACCTCGCTAATAGCTACGTTAACCTTCCATGAATAGTTTCATCCGGCAAATTAATTATTGAAAACATTTGTCTTTCATGTTATCACGCATTAGGTTCACACGAGGAAGAGAGGACATGGGGACGATTATTGTTTTACTATCTGAACAGTGAATAAAATAATAACGTAGGTGGGTGTGTGCATATGTGAGAGCCAAGAAAAAAGAGAGAATAATGAGGACTTTGGGATGAGGAATGATGAAATTGATTTGACCATCCCTTACCTTGGTTTCTACGGAAACAATATATAGAATATTTGATGTGTCTCTAGCTAGGTCCTAAAGGTAAGAGGATTCCTTTAGCAACCCCATTGAATGATGTGATTAATATGTTATATCCACTGTTAATTTTGCTTTGTTTACTGTAGCTTTTTCTGCTTATATTGCCCTGGCTTCTTTTTTTTTTTCTAGAATCCGAGGTTGCCCCTTCCTTTTCCACAAAGGGGATAGATAAATCTTCTTTAACTTTTTAGGTCAAACTAGTTACAGCAATTTTGATGCTCGCTTTTTTTCTTGGGCTGTACATATAAACATTAATTCATCCATGTTTATAAGGGAGGAGCTGCAAATAGTTTGGTATAAGAGATTTGCAAAATGTAAACAGGTTCAACTAGTTACAAGTTACATGGACTATTTTACTTGGTAATTAAGAGGCGAATAAAGGGACCTAATTCGAGAGGAATCCTAAGTAGGCTTTGCTCAAAAAAGAAGTTAATCATTGGTACCTAAAAAGGAAAAGAAAATTTGATCGTTAAAAGATTCATCAGAATTGTTGATTTTAGACCATGCAGAATCTTTTGTCAAGTGGGTTGAGCTTTATGTTATGAATTAAGTTACTGATCCTTGCCTTTCTTTTCTAATGTTTCTTTGTTAAAATGATATAGTTCTGCTAAGGACAGGATGGATGCCGGATTGGAGCAATGCCGAATCTTGGAACTCGCAATCGGCCAGAACCAGAATAAAGCTATGAGGCAGAAAATTTGGGATTTATGCATGCTGTTGTTGCTGCTGCTTTTCTCTTTTTTTTTTTATTATTATTATTATTTGGTCTATTAATAGACAATTGAATTGTAAATTAGGCAGAATTCAAAACTTCTATATATCATCAACAAAAACCAAACAAGATTCAAGCCCAGCCAACCATTGATCTGAAAAAACAAACCATTTATCAATTGAACTACGCCAGCCATGCAAATTTATCAAATTTTACATTCGTAAAAAGAGGATTAGGCTCAGAGATTAGTTTTGAGTGGAAATTTATGTTGGTCTGTTCAGGCTAATGAATTGGGCACCCCAATAAGTTTGTAAAGATCAGGCCCAGTTATGGAATTGGCATAAGTGACGTCAGGTATGCGTCTTGTCAGAGTGGACGTAGGCCCAAAGTATTGTGGGATGGGCAATCCTTTTTGGATTCAAAACATGCCCCTAATTGAGATTAAACAATTGAAATCACATAGGGCCCCCCACCACACACCCTCACCCCGCCCCCCCCCCCAAAAAAAAAAAAAATGAAAAATGAAATCATATTTTCTGTACCTGTACCTGTACACTTTTATATGATTTTTTATTTTTTTTGTCGTTTAATTAACAGTATAATGATTGATTTCAAGTGATTTACTTTTCACATTTGGTGAATCGCCGCCGCCCCATGTAACATTATTATTATTATTATTATTATTATTATTATTATTATTATTATGTGCTAATGTAATTATTTGTTCCTCGAAGGATCATCAAATTCATTATTTAAGAATTTCGAACGCTGAAATTCCAATGGATGACATGCCACGCGTCCTGTAGTACATCGAACAGGAACCTATCACCGCCCGTTCTCAACTCCACTCGAAAGACCCCGTCAGCACAAAGCCATTCTGAATGCCTTCCACTGCCTGGAGTCAACAACTTTTTTTTTTTTTTTCCATTGTCTCCATTCTTTCGTAAACAAATCCTTATCTGAACGTAGATCTATAGATAAATTTTAGATTTGTTCTTAGATTAAAAGCCTACGGTCCATTCATCCACCTACAAAATTAATATCGTTCATCAAAATTTTTTTAACTCAACTTATTGATAATAATTTTTAATTACAATACAAACATATATCTTAACTAAACTAATTAATTTTTTTTTTGCGTATTCTATTAATACAAATTATAATGATTAAAAAAATATATAGTTATAAATTTTGATTTTGTAATAAAATTTTTATCAAAATAGTAAACATTACACTACAAATTAATATTTTATTTTATCTCTCTCTCAAAAAAAAAAAAGCACTTTGCCTATATCTTAAAAAAAAATAAACTTATATATTAAAGTGATTAAGAGTGCAAGGGTCAAACTCCCGCTAACGAAAAAGAGGTTTGGTGTTATGAGATCAAATTTTTAACTAAAATTTTGATATGATGTGTTGGATGTTTTTAAAATTTTTTTTTATGAAATTCTTAATTTTATAATGCTGGATCTTTTTTTTATGTGAAAACTAACACACAAATAATAAAATTAACATACCGTTATTTATTATATTGATGTCTTGTAACGAAGATAAAAATCCTTTTCTAATTTGCTCCTGAACGCTTTTATCTTTTCTTTTACTCTTCCTTTTCTTTTCTTTCATTTTCTCTCTGATGGTAGAGAGGAGGAAAAATGCATAATGAAAAAGTTGTATCTTTTTCCTGTAATCGTCACCTTAAATAGGAAGTTACTTCTCTTTCTGTAACCGTTACTTTTAGTGACCCTACCTCAAGTCCACAAGAAAGAAATAAGCATAAAACCTGTTTAAAACCTGCTGAAATTTACTGTCGATTAAGACTAATGGGCTATCGAGTGTAATCCTTTTTTGTTGTCAGAGAAGGGAAGAAACTGACAAATGTTTTCTTTCTTCATTATTCCATCTAACCTTGTCAAAATTTTTGAAAGCTCCTCTCATGCTATGAAATAATTTTTCCTTAGCTAAATTTTAATTACTTTTTTAAGAGTAATGTGTTGCTCTGTCAAATAAATTAGTTCATTTTTCAAAATGGATTGCAAACATTTTCTGAAGATAGTAATAGATTGTAAGTTGATTATGAATTACTCAATGAAAACTTATAAGGTAAAGAGGACAATGCTTTCAAATAGGTTTTATGCCTATTTCTTTCTTGTTAACTTGGGGTAGGGCCACTAAAAGTAACCACCATGTGTAAAAATTTTCTTTTAATGTCTAGTTTATTTTTGTTTGGTGCTCTTTTTCTCTCAAAGTAACCAACCCTTTGTTGGACTTTTCTAGAATTTTTCTTTATAAAATTCTTAATTCTATAATGCAGGATCTTTTCTTTATGCGAATACTAGCACACAAATAATAAAATCAACATATCATTATTCATTATGTTGATGTCTTGTAGTGAAAATAAAAATCCTCTTTTAATTTGCTTCTGAACGCTTTTATTTTTTCTCCTACTCTTCCATTTCTTTTCTTTCGTTTTCTCTCTTATAGTGGAGAGGAGGAAAAATCCGTAATGAAAAAGTTATATCTTTTTCCTGTAACCGTCACCTTAAATAGGAAGTTGCTTCTCTTTCAGTAATTGGTTACTTCTCTTTCTGTAACCTTAGACAGGGAAAGTAGAGGAATTTTAAACCCGATGACCCAAATTACCATTATGTCTAACTGAACATCATATTAAACCTTTTATATTGGGTCATATTTTAAATAATAAGGGTACTCATATTAATTAATTTAACATAATGATGATATTAAATTTTACTTAATTTTAGTTAATTTAGTATGCATAAGATACACACTATTTATAATTTTTTTTTAATTTTTATTATTTTCTCTACAAAATACAAATAAATTATTAGGACTTCACTCTTAAGTGTTTTACTCTCTCTCTCTCTCTTTTTTTTTTTTAATACGACTCTTGATTGTTATATTATATATATTTATGGTAATAATAATCGACACATCTAACCAGTTAAGTTCATGTATAATTTAACTATAAAACCAATCATGAATAGTAAAATTCATTTCCTATTAGATTATACGGTTAATTATTGACATCTAATCAGAATTCCTGATTCGCTCACTCCACTTGACCAACAACAGATGTTCCTCCTTGCTCAAGAGAACACGCCAACATGTTATCTCAAATAAATTTTCCTTACTTGGAAACTTCAACTATCAATACATGTCATTCTTAGTAAAGAAGAATTAATGACCTATAATCTTCTTACTTTTGTAAGAAAAAACCTATGATCATTCTTACTTTTATCAACTATTTGTTTATTGATATACACTTAATTTGTTACCTATGATGATTCTTACACTTAAAATTTGCAATGGTGCAACCACTTGTTAGGTTGACTGCATGTCGATCTAAATTTTGGCCATGCCTCAAACACCTTGATCAAGTTTCAAGTGAGTCGTATATTCTCCTATTAGTCTTTGGTTGCCCAGCGAAAAAACACATTGATGCGCTACCATCGTACCCAACCAACCAACCAACGGCTTGTGCCCAGCGTTGCTGGCGGGCATTGCTGCAGCGCGCGACCCAAGTTCCTTTATTCTTTTGAAGTCAAAAGTCACGTCTTCTGGCATCTCTTAAATCTTTTTGCATGTTCATGTTGTTGTCACAACTTACTCGTCTACGTGCTTACATTCTAACTTCACGTAGAAACCGATGTAAACTAGTCTCAATCTCCTTGCATTTACCTAAAACTAACGGCTCGGGGGGCCTAACACCTGGCGCCGCCAATTCAGTATACATATATATATCTATATAGTTTATAGATTTTAGAATAGGCTTGCAGCCAAAAATCAAGTAGCCGCCGCCTCCACGTATACGCACCGAAAAAACTTACGTCGAAATACCGTGGGTGGACATAACATCTCTCTCTCTCTCTCTCTCTCTCTCTCTCTCTATCTCTCTGGGAATTTAAATAGGCGGAGGCTGGCAGCTGCTCTGCTTTCTCGTATTTCTACCTTTGTCTTATAAATAAACTCAAAACTTTCTCAGTTACTTACTTCCCCATATTAATGTTATACAAATTGACGCCGCCGCCGCCACCACCATCGACAACAAGCCTCCGAGATTTTCTCCCTCTGTTTATCCGATTGTAAGCCCAATTCCCCAAAATTTAGGGTTTTGTTTCCCCTCTTTCCGACTATAAGTGTCTTAACTCTCTCTCTCTCTCTCTCTCTCTCTCTCTCTATATATATATATATATATATTTTTTTTTTTTTTTTTATTGGGTCTTTCTACATTCTTTTATCTTAATCTCTTGGTCTTTTTGTAGTAATTGAAATTCTAATTGTTTCACTTCTTCCTTTTTTTTTTTTTTCTCCAATTTGGCTTTTCATGATTGCGCTCGATTGTCACTTGGATTTGAATTTTGTGGGTAATTTTTTGGCCCCTTTTTTTTCCTTAGCAAGAATTATTCTATTGAATTCCGAAATTTGGTTAAGAATTGGGGTGTGTTTTGCTCGCTTTGTCTGTTTGGTTATCAAGATGTTATCTTTTTCTTTGTTTTGGGTTGCGGGTGGGTAAATTAAAAGCTGGATTTTTTTAGAAGAATTTGAGCTCTCTTACTGCTTGAAATCTCTCGAAAGCTTCAATCATTCTGTGGGCATTAGTATCGTGTGTGTTGTTATTATATTAAATTTAGGATCTTCTGGTTCTGTTGTTTTCTGTAAGTTTTTACCCCATTTTTCTGTTGTTTGGAATGCATTAACCGTTATTAGATTGCTGATCTATGAGGCATGGAGAAGAAATTTCTGCTATCAGCTAGTTATTAGTGAGTGGAAGTTCCATGCATGTAAGCCCACAGTTATCATCTGCCTTTATTTATCCCTCCTTTATAATCCAACGTCAAGTAAATTTCTGTCCATGTTTGGCAGAAAGATAAGAGTGCAACGAGGAATTAGAAGGCATGAATTCAAGAACTAATGGTGCAAGTCAACTAGAACAGGGTCCTCACATTTCTCAACCGTACACTGTTCATTCTGAACCCTGGTGGCGTGGTATTGGCTGTATTGGTACGCCTCCAGCTGTGGCAGGGGGAAACACTTCTAATTTATCTTCACCAAAGGGCAACGATCGCTTGGAGTCGAATGGTGATCAATCATTGTCAAATGGTAGGCTGAACGAAAAAGGTGATGATGCTACCAAAGAATCACAAGGCACTTCGTCTTCACGATCGGGTACTTGCAACTATTTGATAATTTAAGGTGCATGGAATGATAATGCTTGCTCTTATTTAATACACAAAGAAGTAACTTATTTTTTATTTTCATCCTCTTTATGCCTGTCTTTTTTCCTGTGTTAGTCTTTTCAGAACTAGGCTTCATTTGTGGTTAATATCTTAATGGTGTATTCTGTCTTACCAGAACAAATTCAAACATTGTTTCAGCATAGCTTCAATTATTTCTGAGGAAGTTAGATGGAGGTTCTTCACATTGAAACTCTCCTGCAGCTTACAAGAAATGACATTGAGAAAACTCCTTGTGATATTTAGCATATCTCTGTTAATTGATTCTTGAAGTTTCTTTGAATGATGCTACTTGTAGTTTCTGTGATCATGCCACATCTTATTTTGTTTTTATTTTAACTAATGAAACTTCATTTGTCTTAATATATACATATACATATATGTGCAATTTTTTTCTTTGCAGCTCTAGAAATCCTTGTGTTCAACCATGGCTTAATAATTATGTCTCGAATTCCAGATTTTTAATGTTTCACACAGTCCTTTAAGAGCTGCATCACACCCTGTAACTGGTGCTGGTATTACTGCAAAATATCATGTATAGATCTGGATCATACTTCTAGTGTGCAATCTGATTAGTCTAACATATCAAACTTCATGAAGTTTCTCATGTACTTGTCTCTGTGTGATGTGGATAGTTTTAGCCCAGGAGTTTTTGGTTCAATCTTCTTCAACGTGAAGCTTCTTTATCTTTTTCTGGAAAGATAAATGCTAATAAATGTTTTGTCTTGAATTGTCTAGGGAATTGTGGACAAGAACACAAAAATCTGCATAATGTTGTTTCAAATATGACCACAATTCATGATGAGTGCATCACACAACCTCCACAGTTTGAACTTGTTGGTCACTCTATTGTAAGTTCTTCCTCCCTATGCCTCCTCTCTCCAAAATTTCTAACCTTTGTAGGTTGCGTTGCTGAATTGACTGAGATATATGCCCAAGAATCTGCAATTTGTGATGTTAATAAATGCTTTCCTTATAGCAGAAGGAATTCTTAGTTTTTTT
>CM038607.1:316812-341757 GCA_021533255.1 Ceriops tagal
ATATATATATATATATATTACTCCAAAATCCAAATGCTTTGTATAGCTCAAAACATTGATCTTGGTAGGACTAAAAACATAAAAATAATAATAAAAAAAAGGATAATAATATTTATAAAGGGACCACAAACTGAATACGTTATTAATGGGATTGAATTTTTTAGCCACTTAAAGGCCCCCCTTAAGTGCTTGGGAACAATGCATTAATATGTTGTGTGAGTCTTCAAATTATGAGAAATTTTAAATATTTATTTATTTTTTATTTTTGTTTTGGTTAGTCCTTCACAATCATGAATTAACATGTCATGTTACGCTCTGAAGATTTTGGTTTCTTTAAAAAGTTTTATTTTAATGTTGACTCTCTACAATCCAGTCTATAGAATTTCTTTCTACTTAACTCGGCAAGGTACGACACTCCCACCCCCCCCCCCCCCCCCAAAAAAAACCCACTTGAAATTATATTTGGGAAGCCTTCACGCATTGTGTCACCCGCCTAATTTTACTTAATTTAAATTACTGAAAATAGGTAAAAATTTCTAAATTTTTTGTAGATATTTTTCTTATCTTCTCTTATTATAAGATGTAGAGTTGTGTAAAATGTTTTTTTTAAAAAAATAACAACCATTATTAGATCAAATAAATTCTAATTACATATTGAAGAAATAGATATAAAATCTTATTTATAAATCATTCAAATAATAATATATTAATATTAAATAATATAATATTTTTTAAGTTTTTCGTATCACTTTTTTATTTGGCATAACATTCTAATTCTTGAATAAGATTGATTAATATTTGAGTTAAACGAATTACTAGTCCGAAGGTTGAAGAAGGCCAAGTCCGTTACAATTGTGGTGGGTGGGTGGGTCCAATCTCAGTTTTATATTTTTAAATTTTATTTAAATTAATTTTTAAATAAAAATAATTAATGCAACGATTAATATTAACGTTTCATAACATTTTGTTTAAAAAGCTAATTTAAATAAATAAAAAAATATAAATATATATAAAGTGAAGATCTAATTATTATTTTATTTTATTTTTTTAGGCATATCCCGACGAATATGCTAGACGAGATTATTACTGGCTACTCTCACGGCAAAACATCAGGGCTCCCCTCCATTATGGTTTTATCCTTTGTTGCTGATAACGGCTAACAGGTGGATGTAATTCACTTCTGCAGGTTCCACATATACTCAGATGCTTTCTCTTTACTGTCTCTCGCTTTACAACAAGCGGCCATTGACATCACCTCCGAAGCTCTCTTTCATCGCCAACCAGAAGAAATCTACCGGGTTAGAACATGGACACTGTCCTGTTCCCAGGAACACAAGCACCAACCAATACAGTTCTGAGTCTTCTACTTGTATTGTTCGTGCTGTGGAAAAAGACTCACAGCAGTATAAGATAAACCCAGATGCGGCTAAAGAAGCCCTTGGAGAACTGGACCAGCAGCTGCAAACCCTCTCCAAGAAACAAGTCGGCCCTCCAAAGATTAAAGGTAGCCTTCCATAGTTCAACGTCTTGGTCTTGAGGGTAAATCTTTGATTTTCCTCCTCCTAACCCGATAGGAAACATCAAAAAGCAATCATCTTTTAAGCTATAATATTTTTTTTAGTCGACTAAGATTAGCGGCCTATTTAATTAACTGTATGCTAACAGGAAGTAATCTTAGCCAATTTTGTAGGCTCACCCTCATCTCATTTTGTGAATGGAAGTCGAAAACTTTAATTTGTAAGATCGGTTGGGTAAATATATTTGTATTTGTAGAACCCCAGTTCCCAGTCTAATTGTTGATATGTGATTTACTTGATTTTATCGGCAGCTTCAGAGGTGAAACTTACAAGAGATGAGATGACAGAAGTAGTGACATCCGAAGTTCCAGGTTCTGTCTTGGTAACTTGGGCCACAGCTCTCGTTCTACTAACCATTTTCTACAACGTTCTATTCTACACGGTAATAAAACCCTCCATAGATGGACCTGAATCAGGACCAAGTCCAGCTGCTACCACTGCCTTGGAAAGAGCATCTCCTGAAATTGCAGTCTTGCAGATGTTACCAGGGATTCCTGAAACATTCCTGCAATTCCAGGGTGGTAATTTTGCTTTTCAAAGACAATAGCAGACAAATAATTTGAATCAAGTTTTGGTTTACATTATTCAAGGAACTCTGAGCAGTTGTACAGGTTTATCGGGTTGTTGTTGGTAGAATGTAGATATGAGCTTGACTAGATGTTTGATGTCATGGTTTTGGGGTTTAGCGCTAGCATGGAACTGAAATAGCTTCTGTGCAAATTGTCCACTTGTAATTTGAAGTAAGCTAGTCCCGTAAGAGAAGTACAGGGCAAAAATGTTGATTTATACAGATATATAGGTGTGCTATCCACACTTGAAATGCAGAGTACAATCACTAAATTGATGGAGAAATGACAGGTATTTACAAGAAAAACAAAATGATTGACCCTGCACAAATGGAACATTATAGAACAAATATTCTTTAATTAAATTTGTGATTAAGGTTTTTTGATATTGCTGTGTGAAACAAAAGAAGATCCAGCCTTTCAGAAATTCGTAGTCTCCCCAAATGTGTGGGTTGTTGGCATTATTTTTTAAGTTTTTGGGCTTCCATTAATTGTCTAGTGTTCAATGTGGATTGCGAATTTTGAATTACTGACATGCTAAGCTTGTTCCAAAAATTTTAGTTGTGGGGTGGATGCTAAAATGTTTCATAATGCCTTCCAAGTTCCAATCAACACGTGAATGTATTTGTATCCAATGTTGGGACATGCCAACAACAACCACAGACGCGGCCGGTGGGTGGCAAAACGGAAAAGATAGCAAAGGCAGAAATGGGAGGTGGTGGTCCGTAACTTACAAAGCCATAAACACTTAAAACTTTTGCCGAAGCTTGACCCGATCATGGAATGGATTAATGGACTTGAGTGCAACTTCCTCTAATAGTATTAGTCTAGTATTAGGAAGTCTGGAGAAAGGTTCCATCATTGATCTGAAGACCCTTCACTCTCCTTCCAGTTGTACTTGCCACAAAAGCAGCAGAAAACTTCCTTTTTCCTTTATGATTTACCTCTTTTCCTAGTCGAAACCTTCCATTTTAGAGGACGCTGCAATTGCAAGCCAAAGTTGACCAGTCTCTTTTACTTATTTTTGACATTATAATTTAACTAACAATGAACACATAGACTGTCAAAAGCAGAGAATTATTTATTGTAGAGTACGTCAAGTAATATTTTGAGGAATTTTACGAGCTTTTAGGGGGGATGCTTAAACAAATTCTACATGCCAACGAAGTCACGGTAAGCCGAAAGAAAATACGATAGCAAGAATATACTTTTATCGTTACAGGAACAAAATCACTGAAAAGTCTTAAAGATTGATATTAGATAATTATATAAATATTTGTAATTTTATTAATTTAAAAATGTCATATTGATAATTTTTTTTTAAAAAAAAAAAAAGAAAAAAGAAAGAAAGACAAAGGTCCCAATTTTTGACCAATTAATATCCACTCAGATTAGGTTTGACTGATCAAACATAAAATAAGGTACATGAATGGGATCAACTTCACATGCACAAAATACAAATGGTTGGAAAACTCGGAAAATTGAAACGGTCTTCTTTTGGTTTCATATGATGAGATTCCCCTCAACTTCCCAACCGCCATGACTTTATTTTTGTGCTTTTGTAATGTGTTATTGTCCCTACTTGTCAACACGTGAACTTGCATTAATTTTCAGTTGGGCATTTCATATAGACAGCACCAAAAATAGAAATAAAAAGATCTAGGACAAGTGTTTTTTTTTTTTTTCTTTTTTGCCCCTTTTTTTTTCTAGTTTATCGAAGCAAAAGCACTGAGTAGCCTGATTTAATATTAGCTGTAAGAGTGACAAAAAGGAATGTACCATTTACCAATAAATAAAACAAAAAGGGTTATTCTTTTTTTTTTTTTTTACTACTTTTCCTGGTTCTTTCCTTTCATTTTTTTTTTAAGGGAAAAACCTGAGTATTTGTTTTTCTTTTCCTGATTGGATATTTTGATTTTAAGAGGAGAGAGAGAGAGAGAGAGAGAGAAGGGAAAAGTCTGGTTCTTTCTGTTTCTCGTTGCATCGTTGAATCACAGAGCGAGAGAGAGGAAGAGAGAGGGGGAGGGGAGGAGAAAGATAAAGTCTCTGCCAAAAAGAGCTTCTTTGACTCACTCTTCCATTGTCTCTTCTGCATCAACGGCTCGATTTTCCATCTCTTTTCACATTCTTTCGTTCTTTTTATTTTTTATATTATTTTTTTGGTGGGTGGGTTCTTGCATTAATTAGATCCACAGGCTTAGCTGGTGCCCCTCAGATTCTCATCTGAGGCCCCAAATCATCAAATTCTCAGGTGGGCTTTCTTCTTTGCCATGATGTTTTCCACTGTGCCTCAAAAGCTTCTTGCTTGTCTTTGTATTTTGCTGAATCCCCCAATCCGGAATGCATTTGTTTGTTTTTCATTTCAATATGGTGTATTATATATAGGGTTTTTCTGATTATGAATCGCCCTTTCCTCTTTATATATATGTTCAAAATTTTATCCTTTTCTTCATTTATTGAAAATTAGAGATTTTTTTTCCTTCCCAATTTAGAATTCTTTTCTCTCTTATTTTTAAAATTCCTTTGTGTCTCTTTCGGTTTTTTTCCCCCTAAATTCCTTTGGTTCTTGATTATTATGGGATATAACACTTTGTCAATAAAAGATTTGGTTTTGTGATTTAATGGACGTTTGTTGGCATCTCTGCAGATTTTTTTTTCGGGGGGGGGGTGTGTAGAAGTTGAAATTTTGAAAAAGGCATGGGTAATTGCTGTGCAACTCCTGCTCCGAGGTCGCCCTCTGAGAAGAGAGCCAAAGGGAAGAACAAGATAAAAGCAAATCCTTTTTATGGTGACAATTATGTTGTAGCTGACCGATCTGAGTCTGCAGACAAGCTCCGGGTCCTTAAAGAACCCAATGGCCATGATATCTCGGCTCATTACAATCTGGGATGTGAGCTTGGCCGTGGCGAATTTGGTATTACATATTTGTGCACTGATATAAACACCGGGGAAAGGTTTGCCTGCAAATGCATATCTAAAAAGAAGCTGAGGACTGCAGTGGACATAGAGGATGTAAGGAGGGAGGTAGAGATAATGAAGCATTTGCCCGGTCATCCAAATATTGTGTCATTGAAGGCCACCTATGAGGATGATAGTGCTGTTCATATTGTCATGGAGTTGTGTGAGGGAGGGGAGTTGTTTGATAGGATTGTAGCGAGGGGTCATTACACGGAAAGGGCTGCCGCCGGGGTCATGCGAACAATTGTCGAAGTTGTTCAGGTTGAATTTCTAGTCATTTCCTGTTGTTTATATAGTGTTACTTTTAATAATTAGTTATTGGTGAGGCAATTTTAATTGACCTCACTGATATTTCCTTTAAAAGAGGTTCTCCAAAACCTCCAATCCACATGGTTCCTTTTGATTGCAAGTTTTCACCTATTTTTCCTTTTGACATTGCTGAAGTCTTTCCTTTTATTATTTTTTTTCCCTTATTGTTGTTTTCCGGCTGTATTAACTTACTGTTCTAATTTTAATGTGAGAGTAGACGCTTTCAACTTTTTTATCCATTTTTTATTCAGGGTATTCATTGTGGGAGTATTCTTATACTTGTCTTGTTGTTTGCTTGAAAAAATGGTTTTGTTAGTTCATTTCATTTTACAGTCAGCTAGTTTGGGATCAAGGTTTAGTTAACTTGAGTATCCTTTTCACGTCATTTTATTTCCTGACTTTGGATCCATATTGCTGGCATTGTTTCTAACTGTTTTGTTTAGTCTACTATGGTTGATGCTTGCTCCATACTAGAGGGCTTTTTTTCTGGTCCAAAAAAAAAAACAGATTTTCCCTCATATCTATTTACACTGCAGATGTGCCACAAGCAAGGAGTCATGCATCGTGATCTCAAGCCAGAGAACTTTCTGTTTGCAAATAAGAAGGAAACGGCTGCCTTGAAATCAATTGATTTTGGATTGTCAGTCTTCTTCAAACCTGGTATTGCAGTGTTATCACAGCCATGGCATAAATTAACCTACCATATGCCCTTTTAATGTCTGCCACTTTTGTCCTATGGGTACATCTTCTTACATGACTGAGGAATTCTTTTCTTCTACAGGTGAGAGATTCAATGAGATAGTGGGAAGTCCTTACTACATGGCTCCTGAGGTCCTGAAGCGGAATTATGGCCCAGAAGTTGATGTCTGGAGTGCTGGAGTTATCCTCTATATTTTACTTTGTGGCGTCCCACCTTTTTGGGCAGGTATTTTTCAGTGTTAAATCCTCTAGTAGTGCTTTTCTGCTTGTCTCTTGTGAAGGTTAGGGTTGAGAAGAGTTTCTAGTGCAGAAATCCGTCTGCTTGTTGTTTCCTTCTTGGCCTTTTATGTTTCTCATAAAATTTTGGTTTCTACATGCAGAAACTGAACAAGGAGTGGCACAGGCAATTATCCGCTCTGTTATTGACTTCAAGAGGGATCCCTGGCCTAAAGTTTCTGATAATGCAAAGGACCTTGTCAAGAAAATGCTTAATCCTGATCCTAAGCTACGGCTCACTGCTCAGCAAGTGCTTGGTAGCATTTCTTTTTGCTACCTAATGAAGATTGTGTATGTCTTATTTTTCCAAATTTTACTGTTATCTCAACCTTTTTTGTTTGCAGAGCATCCTTGGTTACAAAATGCCACGAAGGCTCCAAATGTTTCACTGGGTGAGACCGTGAAAGCGAGGCTCAAACAGTTTTCAACGATGAACAAGCTCAAAAAGAGAGCACTTAGGGTAATGATTCAAATTTTTGTTATTTGGCTTCTTGGCTAGTATGAGACAAACAACAATATTCTTCTGAGTTGTAATTGGACTTGCCAACATTTGTAGTTTTCTTCTTTCCCCCATTGAATGACTGAGTTTTGATTGGGCTATTTGAAGGTGGTGGCCGAGCATTTGTCTGTGGAGGAAGTGGCTGGCATAAAGGAGGCATTTGACTTGATGGACACTTCCAAAAGAGGCAAGATTAACCTTGATGAGCTTAGAGTTGGTTTGCAAAAGCTGGGCCAACAGGTTTCTGATGGGGATCTCCAGGTCCTTATGGAAGCTGTAAGCATCATTTTGGTTCTGCTGACTACTTGTTTATCTGTTCAAAATGATATAAAATTTTCTTTAGATCTTGAATTGTATTATAGGCAGTGTAAAAATCCTAGTTTCTGGAGTTACTGTGCTGATGTTTCATTATGATGGAAATTACAGTTGCTTTTAGTACCCCCTCACCCAAAAAAAAAAAAAAAAAAAGGCAATTGCCTTTGGGAACCCTTTTGCATTAAGTTTGGCAAGATTTTCTTCCTCACATGAAATTTCTTTGCGGTCCCTTATATGGATTGGTTCCTGTTACCCCATTGCATAGGAATAAGATCCATATGTAATGCTTTCCTCCTCTCTTTTTGCATTTCATGATATGAATATTATGCCTTGGTCCCTACTCTACAGGCTGATGCTGATGCTGATGGAACTCTAAATTATGGAGAGTTTGTTGCAGTTTCTGTTCATCTTAAAAAGATGGCCAATGACGAGCATCTGCATAAAGCTTTTGCATTTTTTGATCAGAACCAGAGTGGTTACATAGAGATTGAGGAGTTGCAAGAAGCCTTGAATGATGAAGTGGATACCAGTGGCGAGGATGTTATCAATGCCATCATGCATGATGTTGATACGGATAAGGTCAGTGTTTCAAAAGCATGCAGATGATAATTTTTGTTCAGTAGATGAACCTTCAAAACTCTGCATTTCTAGCAGCTCAGTGTTAGAAAGGGCCAGATGCCATGGTTGATTTATGCATCATTTAGACAAGTTGTGGGTACCAATGGGAACCTTTTCTGCCCTTAAAATTCTGCTTGGGCCATTGATTTGTGGTAGATGATGCCTATGGAGTATGAATAAATGGGGCAACTTCATGTCACAGTTAGGCTAGGAATCCAAGGGCTGATGGTGCTTTATTGCCTTTGGATGTGTCTTCTCATACTTAAATTATTGCTTCACGTTTCAACTGTCTTGTGCAAATTGCTCTTGATTATATGATGTCTCCTTATCATGCACATCTCATGAGCTGTGTCTTTCTCTTAAGTTATGCCACTTAATAAATTCTGTATCATTAAAGGGTTTCTTGCATCCTGGCATCTCTGCCAGTAATGATGCAATCAGAAACATGAATGTGAATGCTAATTTGCATTTCTACTTGATCAGTACCTTACAATTTTTTATTATTATTGCAGGATGGGCGCATAAGTTACGAGGAGTTTGCTGCAATGATGAAGGCTGGTACAGACTGGAGAAAGGCCTCCAGGCAATATTCACGGGAAAGATTCAACAGTCTGAGCTTAAAGCTAATGAGGGATGGATCATTGCAAGTAGCCAGTTGAGAGAGTAGATGAACCATACAAACGGAAGAAAGTTGTTGATTTCGGCAGAGGAAGAAAAGGAGGAAAAAAAAAAAAAGGGCTTTCTATAACCCTTTTGAGTCTTCTTTTCAATTTTCTCCTTTCACTTCTTTGGACCGTTGGTATAGGTAGGATTAGAGTAATGATCTTAGTGTTCTTTGATATGCATTGAATTTGATTGTTGTGAGGTAGTGACAGCAAAAGAGTTCCAAAAGTTGCTAGAGAAAAAGTTGGTTGAGGATGCGAACCACACATTATGAACTTGTGGTCGTGAATAGATCATCAGATAGGTTCTCCCAGGCCTTCTCATTGGATAACGTCTAATTTCATTTCATTTATTTTGTTTCAAATTCGCTTTTAATAGCAATGATGGCCCAATTGCAAGTGCTGCACTGCACGGGAACCAAATGTATCCACTTTGCAACCCTTAGGCAAGAAATATCTTTTGGCTTAGCAAGGAAAGCTTTAGGAGGATGTTCTCTTAGTTTCAATTCCGATGTACTAAGAAAGGAAAAATGTTGGTTAGTTCCCCTTTTTTTGCGTGGTCTAGCCTGCAAATTCAAGTGTCCTGTCCTGTGCTGGGAGCACATTTGATAACTGAACGGCTCTATAGTCCGTTTCAAAGCAGTAACGTATATGATTATTGTTTTAATTATACTATTTTGAATCTGCGGAAAATAAATGAATATTCAAATTGTGTTCTGTTGCAAATTTTTGGGTAAATGGCACAATATAGGGGAAAAAAGTGCAAGCTTACGAGGAGAGGAAATGTGCAGGAAATCTCTGAGATGTGTTTAGCTGTGCAAATTTTATGTTTATGTTTATTAAAAATTTTATTAAATTATAAATTATACAATAAAGTTAACTTTTTTCTTTATTGTAAATATTATTCTCTTAATCTAAATTGGGCAAATGCGTTTCGCCAAGTCAAGCGGCAGATGCCAACATGGTACAATACTGACGAGTGTCACTGTCACAAACTGGCTTATTTTTTAACACTTTCTTACCGTCCAAGTATTGTGCTTGTGTTTCCTTGGCACCCAAGTAGCCACGATAAGGGATTTGATGGGTCCTTTTTGACCAGGTACTAAATTTCTCTCTCTGTTTTTTTTTTCTTTTTGTTCCTTTGATGTGAGAATCGCTGTTGGGTTTTAAGGACTTGGGCGTTCTGGTTCTGGCAAAAATTAAAGGAATCGCTTATTGACCGGAGGGGGCCAGCCATCCAGGTTTGCTCGCTCTGCCCTCTACTTCCTTTCTTTGCTTCGATTAGATGTTCAATTTTAACTCTTTTACAAGTTCTTCTCATTGTGCTGTCTGGGTTGAAAGTAGTTTTACTTATGGATTTCAAACTGTGATGGAATGATAGAGGAGAGTAGTTTGTGTTGGCATTTGAAGGGATCAAAAGGGACAACCTGTTTTTTTTCACTTTTTGTTATGTAGGCTTCTTTTGTGAGACCCATTTTATGGATTTTCATATTCAGGGCTCCTGCCGTGTTCTATTTCAGTTTGGAGGCTTGCTACTGGTGAATGTACTTGCCTGCATTTTCAATTTGCCATGAAGTTTCTATCTTTTGATATCACCGCTCAATTGAAGCTTCTCTTAACATACATACATGTATACATACGCGCGCGCGCGCGTGTGTATATATATATAAGGCCTCAAAATCCCGTCTAATTGTTTCACCTTCATTTCAAAATCAAGGGTTTTTTTATGATTTTTGTGCCTTCGGTGGACTTTTCTCCCTATGTTTGAGTTTTATCTTTACAAAAGCTAGAAACTTTTTATATTAGCAGGCTGCCTTTGTTTAGTGTCTTGTGCGAGTTTCTCTCTTGAATGCTCTCCATTCATTAGCTTCAGGTTTCTGATATAAATTTGTCCACAGCATTATACTGTTCTTTTGTTTATTGATAAATTGAAAGTTTTCCCATGATTTTCTTTCTTAACTGTACTTTTAAGTTTGGATAGTTTTCTTTCGGGCCCCTTTCTGAGATCTTATTGCCGAAACTTTCCTTACAGAAGATCTCGAGGTGTTGCATGGAGTTTGATAGTCTCATATGCATACTACTTATGTACTTCTTTCAGTTTTTGTTCCTCTAGAAACTTGTGTTAGCAAATTGTTGATAGACTTGGGCCTTACAAGGGGCCATAGGGGGCTTACAGATTGTTGGGTTTGCTTTTGCTCTTGATTTCAAGACTGCATTTTAGATTGCAGCTTGGACGTTTCGTAATTATGAGATTGGGTTCGATATCTTCCACCATATGAATGATCTTTAACGAGTCTTATTTTACGTTCTGTCAGTTGCTAGGTAAGTTTTGATTGTACTTACACTATATGGTTTCAGCTTCAAGCATGAGAAAGAGAGTTGGCAAGAAGGGATCAGGTTCTGCTCCTCAGAAGGGAAGTTCCAGTAAGCAAACTGTTGAGTTTACCGATGATACAAAGCTAGTGCTTCTAAAAGATAAAGCAATGAGGAAAGTAGCTGCTGGCAAGCCCTAGGCAGGGAAGTCTGTTACGAAGATCAAAGGCAAGTTCTCTATGGAAAAGATAAGCAATTCTGGCGCTGAGGCCAAGATAAGTGAGGGAGATAATGTATCTAAGGAGGAAACTTTGAATGGTAATGAAGAGATGGTAAAAACTTCATTGAAATGGAAAAGAGGTGCAGATGGAGAAATTGTCCGAGCATATTTGTCATCAGCAAACAGGGACTTATCAAGGTTCCGGACAAGAAAGGAAGTGCCATCTTTTCGAAGGGTAGATTGGATTAAGGGTGACAGCTACAAAATTGTTGGCAAGAGAATAAAGGTCTATTGGTCAGGGTCAAGGAGATGGTATATAGGAAGGATCAAAGCTTTCAACCACGGGAAGAAGCTGCACAGTACTCTTTATGAAGATGGTGATAAAGAAGAATTGGACTTGAGTAAAGAGCGGTTTGAGCTTGAAATTATGCCCTCGGAGGGTTTCAATATGACAGTTAAAACCAAGTCCCCAAAGAAGGCTGTAGCATCTGCCTGGATGGAGTTCAGCACAGAAACCTTGGAACAGGAATGTATTGAAGCTGGTGATGACAAAATTGGAAGAAAAGAGCCTTAATGGAAATGGTAACTGAAAATGAGAGCTCTGAATTGAAGAGTGATGAAGCTAAAACAAAGGAGGGCAAATCAGTTTCAGCTATGGATTTGAACACACATCTGAAGAGCATTAAGGTGTTGGACAATGAGTGTCTTGTTGTAAAGAAACCTGTTAAAATTGTTTCTGTAAACAAGCATGATGTTTCAGTAACCATTGCAGAAATGTCAAAAGCAGGAAAAACTACTGCTGTGGTGGAGTCACGAACCGGTTCTGGGGTAAAAAAATACCGGATTAGGTGAAAGTGACGGTGGCAATGTGAAGAGTGGAGAGAGTGTGAAGGAAATTTCCAGCAAAATTTATAACATTAAACCAGTGAAAATGCATGCAGGTTTGAGGAAGAAGGCTCGTTCTAGGGCTGCAAAGAGGAGGAGGAGGCTGCAGTTGCCAAACAGGGAAGTGAGCCTACAAAGGCAGCAACTAGACGAGGTAATCGATGCTGATGAACGCCAGAACAAAACAGAGAAAGCCTCTTTGCAGAATGAAATCCATGTTGAAGGTACCATGGATGGTGATAATCAAAAGGAAAGTTACAAGCTTAGAGCCCCCATGATGAATCAAAGTGAAGACACCGGTGTTCAAGCTACCAAATCAAATCTCGATGCTGATAACCTAGTTTGCCTAATAGGTATTAATTGCAGTGGAGATGCAGATGCTAAGGTAGACTTTGCTGAATGAGACGCAGGTGGCTTCTGAAGAGGCTGGAAACGTTCCTCCAAATGTTGAAATTGCTGCGCTTTCTGCAGTAAAGGTGCAAGAAAAGGTGAGGAGTCGAGAAATTGACCTTGAATTTCCTGGGGTGGACTTTTCTGAGAATCATGATAATGCAACGAAGTCCCGTCTAGGAGCTGGCAGAGAGAAGTCCAGCGAAGTGCTTCCTGATTGGAATTCCACAACACTGAAGAATCCTAAATAAGGAAGACCCTAAGTTCTGTGGGGAAAAGTGGAAGTAAAGAAAGCTGAGCCTGAAAATATTGGAAAGCCAGGCAAGAACATTAGCTAGTATGCCGACAAATTTTTCAGGAAATAGAGTTTTACACTTACGAAGTTTCAGCTATGATTAATGCTCCAGTCTGACCTGGGATGGAACTCTTGTATGGGTATGTTTATTCCACCTCGTCATCTGCTACATTTTAGATTTCAACTTTGTGCATATCTGAATGTCCCATATAACCTTCGGCAGTGCTCGCTTCATAGCTCTCTTTCTTTCTCTCGCGCTCGCACAAAACTGTTTAATGAAGAACTGTCCCGACCTACTTTATTATTGTGCATGCAAAGCTAATTTATCTGCCTAAACGGAAGCTGATGACTTGAGAAAAGTAAAGGGAGAAATGGGAGAAAAATTGAAAATTGAGTTGAGAGGGAAGAGATGAAATAAACAGGATCGTTCAATGAAAGGATACGAGTGGGTACAAACTTTTACATTAATCTAATAGGCAACATTATAGATCAAGAGAACATCGAAATTCTCATTTGTGGCAGATGCGAGCGGTAGGCATTGTGACACAAATAGGGGCATACTTCTTCCTAGCTTCTGGGGTCCCTGGCTTAGGCTCGTCCTCAGCCATGGCAACTTTGGCAATGGAGAACGCAGCAGCGGCTGCAGCGGCAAACACCAAGTCCCTTCTCCCGGTGTTGCTCTCTTCCCTGGCTTTCATCTCCAAGTTGGCCCTTTGTCCATCGGTGGCCCTGGCCACAACGAGCCCTCTACGTGGCGCAGAGGAAGGCTGCTTGGCTAAGGTTGTTGAGCCAGCGAGGAATGACGCTGTCATGGTCATGGATGCCATCTCTAAGATGCTGGTTACCCCCTTATCTCGATGCGAGTTTGCCAAACTATAATCTTCACAAGCAAAGCTAAGAAGGAAAGGTAACTCTTATTACTCGGTGGGGCAAAGGGGCTAGCGCCGTCTTCAGGAGGCCACCATCCATTTCCTTATCCTAAGAGATACTTGGACAAATGATTCGAGGCCACGTGTTTTCTTTATCCCGGACAAAACTTGTGGCTTTGGAACCCCTGCGGACCGGTGGGCATGAAAAATCTCCACGTACTCTCGTAACATTTGAACTACGCTTTGCTTCTGATTCCGAAATATGGCTGAATTATTCTTTTGGAGAAATCAAAGAGTGTTAGTCTAGCCCAATTCAAGTTTTTTTTTTGTTTTTAGTTTTTTCGCCCCTTCTTTCATCCATGTGCATCATAATCGGGAAGCCGTTAAAACATTAACAAGTTGAATGAAAATCCAAGGTGGGTTACATTCTCATTGAAAAACATTGACGGCACCCGAGATCCCCAATGGTTCTTCATGAATGGTAATCACTTTGGAATACAAGAGGTGCAAATATCAAAGGTTTATGGAAAAACAACCAAACCCATCACAATTGCAAAAACAATCAAAATTTGCTTAAATAGCCAAAGAGTCCGAACAAACACTGGGAACTGAATCACAAACCTCTCCGTGAAAGAGCTAAAAACAAAAAAGATAATATTCTTACATCCAGTGACACTTTTCTATGGCTCTATGAGAGCCATTTCAAGAAACTAAGATGGCACCACATCACTCTGCCTCCAATTCATCAATAACGAGCCTTTTTGGTTGTTTTCCCAACAGGTCAGTGTACTCCTGAAGAGGAGACCTTGTGTAGCGCGTCTCCCTCCAGAAATCGGGCGTTAAGAAACCATAGGTTTTAATGAGACAATCAAAAGTGGCCTGCATTCATAAGTACATGAGTTAAAGTGAAAAACGAATCAACCAGCACCAGATAATGAACCAACAAATTAAAAGACATTTGTTCTTGCACCAAGGACACAATTCCACAAAACGACATTCAAAATCACCTTTAAGGCAGAAGCAATAAGCATATCAAAACTTCCTACATCTACCACAATGCATTCCACATAACATATCTTAGGAACCACAATTTCACAATCTGCTAGTGCAAGAAATAGCTATTTGAGTTTGTCAATACAAAGAATGTCCCACCACAGTTAATCAAAAGTTTTATTTTTCCCAACCAACAAAATGCAAGCAAATGAATAACAAGAATTAAAGGTGACCAAAACATTAGAGAACCTCACCAACAAAATTATTTACTTCAACAAGTAAAGGCCAACAATTAAAAAATTTAGAAACACAAGGCAATCAAAATCTTTTCTCTTTAATAACAACATGATGCTACAAAAACCAAGAAACAAATGGTGGTAACTAACATCAACACAATTCAAGTACAAATATGGAAGTCAATAACCTTCCTTACAATTACTCCACTTAATGACTAAACGACACACAGCCATTTGCATTTCTCTTTAGCTTCATAATTACCTGAAATGAGTCTGAAAATTATTGATTCATTTGCAGATTAAGAAAAACCAACAAAAAAAAGATCACAAATTGGTAGACAGAGAGAAGAGAGAAACCTTGACGAAATTCCCAAGAGTCTTAGTGGAGCCTCTGGAGGAGGTGAAAACATCCTCCATCCCAGCAAACTGCAGAACCTTCTTGGGTACACGGGCGGCCACAATCCCTGTGCCACGCGGAGCCGGCACCAACCTCACAGTGACGGACCCACACTTTCCGGTCACCTTACACGGCACCGTATGTGGCTTCCCGATCTTGTTCCCCCAATACCCTCTCCTCACAGGAATCACCGACAGCTTAGCCAGGATGATCGCGCCACGTATGGCGGTGGCCACTTCCTTGGAACACTTGACCCCCAATCCGACGTGGCCATTTGCGTCGCCGACAACAACGAAGGCCTTGAACCGGGTTCTCTGGCCGGCTCGGGTCTGTTTCTGGACCGGAGAGATCTTCATGACCTCGTCCTTGAGGGAGGGGCCCACGAGCAGGTCAATGATCTGGTACTCCTTGATTGGGAGGGAGTGAAGGTAGATTTGCTCGAGGCTTCTGATCTTCCCTTCCTTCACCAAACGGCCCAGCTTGGTAACCGGAACCCATTCCTCCTTCTCTTCGCGGCGAGCACGGCGGCGTCCTCCCCTACCTCCGCGGCCGCCTCCGCCGAATCCGCGGCGGAACCCTCGCTCTCCTCCGCCTCTTTCGGCCATTATGGCGATTGGTTGTTGTAGTAATGGTATGCGGTTGGCGAGGGGGAGGCGAATGTTCTGGGTATCTGTAGAGAATGGAGCGAGTGGGAGGAAATGGAGAGAGACGGCGGGCGGGACTAGAGGCAGTTTTAATACACAAGCCGAGAGTTAGAGGAAAGAGTGCGTTTTAGGGTTTACAAGGGGGATCGGGATTTGGGCTTCAGGCAGCAATTGACGATTGATCCAGCCCAATACAAATTGTTCAACTCTTCGGTCCCATTTGTCAACCTGTTTCTATTTTCTGCTTCTCCCAATTCTTAACTTTCTCGCCTCATCCGGAGTTTAAAAGATTGAAGCCCTAAATCTCTCAGCAGACATCCAAGAGTCAAAAACCCATATCATTATTTTTTCAATTTATGATTTTTAATTTTGAAAAGAGAGTCTAAGATTTATGAAAAAAAAAGAAGAAGAAAGAAAGGAAAATTATACCAATTTATATACTAATAATACTAATACTAATAATAATAATAATAATGAGGGACTAAAGCAGTAAACGAGCACAAAATTAAGAGTAAAATTCTATCAAGTTGAGTTCGAATATTTGGAAACTCAACTCAACTCAACTCGTTCATTTGCAGCAGCGTTAAGTATTAAGTTAGGAGATATTAAAAGGGGTTGGATTCCAGAGACAAAAATAAGTGGTCAAAGTGAGATTTGAATTGTTGAATTTAGATTACGAAACTAAAAAAGTATGATAATCAACTATAATCCGCTTATCTTGTATTCTTCAAACATTTTTATACCTAGTAACTATGTTAAAGTTCAAATTTCTCCAATTTTTTTTTTTTTTTTTCAACCCGAGTTTTCAATTTACTCATTCGAAGGACAGATTCAAAGACCTTCAGCTTTTCTATTACAATTTTAAGCCACAGTGGAACTTTTCGAATCAGACAGGCAGGCTATGTACCAATAAAAGAATAGACATCTTGGATCAGGATGAATCCTAGTGGGTGAATCTTATTTATTCCCATTATAATTATAGGTGAGAGTTTATCTATGTTTGTCCAAATTTCACTGCAATTCAAAACCATTTGACCGAGGGATTTATGACACTGCCTTTCCCATCTTCAAACTTCACAAATGAAATTTTTGACTTCAGATCAGAAAAAGGGAAGTATATTGAGACAGAGACGAGAGAGAGGAGACATGAAGAATGGAGAATTCACGAAATGGTAATATGCCATTGCCATTTTGTGGTAGAAGCCCAAGCCGAGTACTAAAAGCAGGGGATGAAACCAGCGCTATCACTTGCAGTTAATAAGAGCTGATAGTGTATGTACACGGAGTTCACCAATGTCTTCCTCATTAGTCATTCCACAAACACTGGCCCACATACATGCACAGCGAATGGGTTTTGGTTTTCTTCGTTGGGTGAATTGCCAGACAACATGCCAAAGGTTCTGGTCTCTAGTACCTTTATCTGTTAAATTGTACAAAGAAAAATACATAAGTAGATGCACCTGAATGAGCATCAGAATCCCCTTTTTTTTCTTTTTTTTTTTTTTGTGGGTAGTCTTAAAATCATCGAAAACCATGAAAGCACAGCACATCAGCACCACAAATGCTATTTACCAACATGTATATATATTTTTGAGAGTCTAAAGAAACAACCATCGTCTTTGACTTATTATCTGTGCTGTATCCTAGCTACTAGCTGCCAGAGGCATAATCAAATATATCACAGAAGAAGAAACGAGAAATATAGTCCTTATCAAATATATGTAGCTCCTATACCATATACTAAACCTCCTACTCCTATTTATTGCTATTGAATGTCTGCTTCCAGTCTGACTCTGTAGGAGTTGTGCCAACAGCCTAAATGGTTGAAGAGTTAGTGAGCCGGCGGAGCATTTGACACTTATTGGAGACTGCTTGGATGGCCGGCTGTATAGTTTGTTGCTGTGGCATTGTTAGCTAGCTGATTGTGGCTGGGCATAATTTCCCCCATGTTGGCGGCCACTGGAGTAGCACTGCTTGGATGGCTGGCTATAAGGTCTGTTGCTGCTGCAGTGTTGGCAAGTTGATTGTAGCCAGGCACAATATTCCCCACATTGGTTCCCCTTGAATAGATGTTGGAAATATTGTCCGGATTATTGATTGGCTGATAATGAGCAGCTGGAAGAATTTGGTCCATTCTTACAAATTGTGTAGTGTAACCACCACTGCAATCTACCGGCCCAGAATTGTTAGAAAGACAGAAGGGGTCGTTGAAGTAATTTGTCTTTTCCTCACAACTGCCTTGGACATGGAACCCTCTTGGATTGAAATCCCAAGGATTGACACTCTGATATCTGGAACCAACAGAGCTATCGGCGACGAAATGGTGAACCGATCCTCCACCGCGCATATCAGGTTTGCAGCCGATGCCCCAGAATTGTGGTGGCGTGTGGGGGAGATTGAAACGTGGAGGAAAATCAGACAGTTGGGCATAGTAACCACCGTGGATATTTGCATCTTCAGGAGGAAAATGCAAGGGAATGGATGGGCAATCTAAGTTAGCCTCCTTATCAGCAGTGTCAGAAGTGGTCACTGAGGAACTGTTCTGCTCTTTTTCTTCTTGAAGTCCCTCTTGTTTTTTGCGAGTGATTTTACCACCCTTCTTGTATAATCTGCATAGAACCCACTCATCCAGCTGCAAAAAAGATCCCAAAAATAAAAATTAATTAATAATTATATGCTCAACAAATCAAAAAAAAAAAAAAGAAGGGAGTTTTATGGGAATTACTACTTACCTTCATGTCATTGTCGTCCTTTCTTTTCCTTGGAGGACCATTCACTCGAAACTCATGCATGATCCACTCGGTCTTACGATCGCCCTTTGGAGGCTTCCCCTCGTAATAAACGAGGGATTTCTTGAATCCAATGATGACAGCACCACCATTAGACGTGCTTTTGATCGACTTGTCAGCTCCGGTGGCTTTCCAGAACCCCTCGTCAGCTCTTCGATTCGGTCTGCTTCCCTTCGGGTACTTTCTATCCCTTGAGGTGAAGAAGTACCATGTATTCTCCACGACGGGTTTATACGTCTCTGTTTACCAAATTGAGATTCATTAAAGTTCATCAAATTCTCCATGTTAATTAATCAATCTTAGTGCATGCATGTCCACTAAGAGAAAAATAGATCTATACAGCCAATCTTACAAAAAAGAACTCCACACCCTAATAAACCCTACACCCTAAATCTAGTAATAAAGTCTAAGTTCAAGACTACCTTTTTTCCCAAATCAAATCCTAGTATCCTTAAATTTAATATATACCCTTTTTTTTTTTTTTTTACTCTTCTTTAATCATAAACGTTATCTTGCACCATTTTTTTTTCCCTAAATTAAACATAGCTACAAGTTTCCTTCTAAGCAGAAAGAATATAATTAAATAAGAGATTACAAAAATAGAACGTGATGGTGTGAAAAATTGAAAATTAATAAATACAGATAAGAGAGAGAGAGAGAGAGAGAGAGAGAGAGAGAGAGAGAGAGAAACAGAAAAAAAAATTAACGAAAAACTAGAGAAAAAAAAATCTAAACGTGACATTAATTTCTTATTACCATATAATTAGAATTGAATGAGACAAATAATCCAAGCAAAAACAAAATAAATAAATAAATAAATACAAGAGCATATATGTAAACCACCACTTAATCTTGCATGTTTCCGAAACCCCACATAAAATGGTAATCATGAATGAAGACTAAGTACCTGAGAGAAACTGAGGATGGTGCATATAAAGATCGGCCTCCACCATTTTGTTTGGAGGCAAAGGCTGTTTATTCACCTTTCTAGCCAAGTAGTGCACGATGAGCTCCTCATTCGTAGGGCGGAACCTGACGCCAGAAGGGAAAGAATCTATGTACTTTGCGTCTGCGTCAATCTTCTGCTGCTGATCATAGTTCTTGACGGAGATTCTCCCAGTCTTGATCCCTTGGCGGTCAGCCGCCGCCGCCAGCAAGGCAGCGGTGTAAGCACCTGGAACAAGTGGGTTCGGAGATGCCGAAAGTTTGAAACGGCTTGTTTGTTTTGTTGTAAGCTTCCTACCTTCCATGTTGACGGCTTCGCAAGAGACGGGTAAAAGCTCGAAAAATAAGGTTTTGCACGGCGACTGGCTCTCTGGCCCTGACTCTCTTTCTCGGTTTTTCAGGTGTTTGAGTGTGCGGAGAGTTCTACTCGATGCTAACGATATATATAGGATCAGTAACAGAAGTTTGTTTGGAGTTGGAAGAGTTTAACAGCATGCTTATCTATCTATCTAGATAAGATTAATATATCTAAATTTTAACTTAACAATCCAAAATATATTTGGATTGTTTAGTTAAAATTTAGATATATATATATATATTAATTTAAGTTTTAGGTTGTTTAATTCGAAACTGCATGGGGTTCAATGGGTTTTGTATGTATATATATGTATGTACATATTAAAAAACCATGTACATATTATGTATACAAGAATTCATTATATGTACATATATAAAAAGAAAAAAAAAAAAAAAAAGTCATTGATCATTGGGGTCCGGTGGGTCAGAATATTGGTTCTAACTGCATGGGAGTTGATTTTTCCAAGGCGAGACCTGGGCTGCAGTGCAGCGTTTTTGCTCGACATAACTAATTACAACTAATATATCAGTTGTGGCATGGGGAGTTGTTTTGCCAAACGTGAAAAGGAAGCTGATTCCTAGGGAGCGGTTGGTTAAATACATTTCTTCTCAAACTTAATGGGCGGAGAAACTAATTGAGGAAAGAGAACGCCATCCCTGAACGGTAAAAGAGCTGACCCACTTGATTTCTGGTTATGAATTCGTCCAAAAAAAAAAAAAAAAAATCCCTCACAATCGAATCACACTTGCACTGCATCTAGCATCTTTAAAATATGGCAAAAGGTCATTTGTCTACCATCTTACCCTCAATTTTTATTTTTTATTTTGATAGACTTGACAAAAGAAATGTTGTTTATGTGACTTGAATTCGTGCCCCTCAAATCACAGCCGATTATCACTTGCCACTATATCAAGATTAGCCCTCTGCAAAGATATCTTACTTTAAATTACTTCTTCATAATAGTGAATGCGTGAATACATTGTCCGCGACAACTGCGGGCAAGATATCATAGCAGTTTCGTAACGAGTCATATTATGCATAAGGCAAATCATCAAACTCTGGAGACCAAGAACAAAACCAAAACAAAGTCGAGTACATCCAATGCAAATGCATTGTGCCATTTATTCATGAAAGCATGACGCCCCAGCAAGAGACGCTCACAAATCTCGCAAGTCAGTAACTGACGAAGCCTTTCTCCTTCAAACTTTCAACTGTTTCCTTGATGCTCACCTCGAAGGGAATGAAGTCAATGCCTAAGCTTTTTGCCTTGTCTTTTGACACCTGATATGTAGGTACGTAAGGCTCATCATCGGCACACCTGCGAGATTTTCCACCAAAAATATTATTTTCACCTTTGTAAAAACAAGATCAACCTAACAATAAAAGAAACTTATATAGCAAAAAACATCGACAAAATCTGTGGGGTGATGAACTATCTGACAATTAAATTATTTTCAGCACCACGCATGTGCTAAAAGATGCAAGTACAAGGATCAAAGTACTTACTTCTCTGGAAGTTGGAAATCCGGATAAAGTTGATGCAATATTTTCACTATCTCAGAGTAGTGCAAAAGCCTCTCGACCATACAATACCTTCCACTAGCTGATGGAATCTCAAATGCCTGAATATGTGCATTGGCAACGTCTTTCACATTTACCCATCCAAAAGTTGTATTGGGAAATGTGGTTGCTCCTGGACCCAGATAAGGAGTGAGAAGGATAAATGCATGCTTCATAGGGAGGGGTTAGAAAGATAAAATTTTAAAGGGTACTATGTGACTGGAGGATTTGCATATTCTTATTGAAAGGATTGAAAGTGTATGTTCTGATTCATATCTGCTTTAGGATTAAGACTTGGTTGTCGTTTTTGTTTTTGATGCACATCTACTTCATATGCTTCCTCACCAAAGGTAAGTATTACTAATTTTGTATACACTAAGATGATAATTATTATTTATGTGGTGAACGCTACTATCAACTTTTGTTTGCATGCTAGTGTACCTTTTATTAGGCTTAAAATCGCAGCAGCACTTGTATTGAGGGTTGGTTGTAGGAGAGGACCGATAACCATTGCAGGATTTATTGCAACCAAATCTAGACCCATCTCTTTTGCAAACTTCCATGCAGCATCCTCAGCCAGAGTCTTTGAGAGCACATACCACAGCTAAAAGGGGGAAACAAAAACGTGTGGAGAAATATTGCAAAGTGAGAGCTTATTTGCAAAAGCAAGAGAATCTCAACACGAGCAGATAACAGTCCCAGAAAAAACAGTAGGCTGCCAATACCCAAGTGAAAAAACTAAGAAAAAGAGAGAGAAGAAAAACTTGCTAAAAGCTTAATGTCTGATCCATTCAGAGATTCTGACTCTGGCCACAATAATGGCCTTCCTGTATGCTTTTGTATGGATAAGCCTGGACCAGAACCTCAAAGAAAGAAGCTAGAAATGGCATAAACTTCTCAACATTATTGACCATCTATGTAAAGAGAAGATTATATATGGATCTGAATGCTTCAGCATGTTCATATGAGTCCTTTTATTGATGACCAATTGAGAAAAAAGAAAATTATTGAATGATTCTGGGGGCAGTCATTTTTTCATCAACATTATTTGCAAGTCTATCTACATAACATGCAATAAAGAATAAGTTACAAATTAGATTATACAAGTGAAAAAGATTTGAGAATCGAAGAATCATAGAAACTAATCTGTACTCACCTTAGATTCTTTACAAACATCTGGGTTTGAATACCAAGTTTCATCCACAATTACATCGGGGGTTCGAGGTTTTCCATTACAAATAACTGCAGCCAGAGAGGATGTCAAAACGACTCTTTTGATCGATGTGCTTTTTGCACAAGAAGCAAGAACATTAAGCGTCCCCTTCACTGCAGGATCTAGCAATTCTGCCTGATATGATCATACAGATATATTAAAAAAGGTAAAAAGTTAGTAAATGTTAAGCCTTGGTTATACATTAAAGTAAACACACAATTGAACCAAAAAAATAGTAAACACACAATTTCAAATCCTAAGTGAAAACAGAAAAACCGATAATTACAAAGTATACATCAAAAGAATATGTAGTGCCAGCAAACAGATATAAGGCAACATTTGTGACCATGTCATTATTCCCTTTTAAAATTTCTCAATATTTTCACCTTCCCGAAAAACATATTCTCGTAATCCTGACTCTGATGTTGCAGCAATGTAATAAGAAGCCCAATAGAAATCAATTACACAAAAACTGTACTATCACTTCATGGTTGGATGAGGGCATAGAGAAAGGGATACATGCTCCATCGACCACACTGATTTGTTAAGAAACCTATCAACAAATAGGAAAGTAATTATTTAGGAGTAACCTGTGGGTCCTTCACATCATGATAAAAGGGAGATGCAGTGTGGAAAACACATTCACACCCTTTGACAACAGAATCAAAGGAACCTTCTTCCAATAGATTTGCTTCGAACAACTGAAGTCTCTCTTCAGAACCATCAAGTGCACGTAAGTGTTCCGTCTTTCGAGGATCATCTGCCCGAGAACATAGACTCACGGCATTACAATGTGTTTCAACGGGAAGTTGTTCTTTTTAAAGAAATACTAACTACCCAGAAAACGTAAGCAGAATCATGCTACCATATTGAAAGGAACGGGGAAAGATAACACTATAAACGGGGTGACATGAGCACTGATTTTTGCCACACATTTATACTAATATGTGCCACTTGAACACATTTATATTCAGGGATGATATGCCAGAAGGAAAGATTACTCTATAGACACCAACAGCCCACAAAACAAGATTCAGTTAACTCTGAATTACGCAATGCAAGGACATCTATTGCAATAAGAGAATCACCCACAACCCCTCCTTCCCACAAAACTGGAAAACGGCAAAAAAAAAAACAAAAAAGAAGAAAGACTAATGAAAATTTGCAAGCTTAAGTTAGTTATACCCAAAATTATATAACTTTTTTAACCCATCGTTTTGAGAAGGGGAAAGGAACAATTTTCATTTAAAATTAACGTTAGAAGCTAACAAGAAGAAGAATTCATTCTCGTCAGTTGGGAACGTGGGCGATAACTCCATAGTTACCCAAATTAAAGTCATCTTATCAGATCCCATACCGACATCAATAACAAAAACGAAGTACGATGACAATCGAACCGAGTGGGTGTGGGTGTGGGTGTGGGTGTGTGTGTGTGTGTCTATATATACATATAGATATATCAAAGAGATAAAGAGGAAGGGGAGGAATACGGACTGAGGTCACGAACAGAGGCCTTGACGGCGTAGCCACGTTGGAGAAGGAGCTTTACAAGCCATGAAGCTATGTAACCGGACGCTCCGGTCACGCACACCACCTTCCCTGCTCCACTGCCACTGCCACTGCTGCTGCTCATCCTGTCGTTTAGTTTTATCTTTTCTTTTCTTTGTTTTGTTCTTTTTTTTTTTTGCGGGGGGGGGGGGGGGCCCGGGGGGGGGGGGGGGGGGGGAAAAGTGTGGCGACAAATAATATAAATAATATACTAAAGAAGTATTTCCTGTAGACTTTTCCAATTCTCATATAGATTGCCCAAATCCGACCATTCCTTCCCTATGCACAGCCCGCAATCAATCGCAATTAAATGAAATGAAAATCACCAAACAATTCTTTTTAAGTCCACCCGTGATTTTTGATTTACTTTTTTTTTAAAAAAAAAATAAATAAACGTATCCATAACCTCGTATAAATGGAGATCATGTTATTAATGACTTTGAAACTAATACGGTATTTTATTTTAAATAAAATAAAAAGGGTCAATGTGTGATTATGATCCTTAAACAAAAATTAAAGGCTAAAGATCTCGGTCGTGACGTGTAAGTTGGACCACCAAAAACATACAGTAATAAATGACAAGTCTCCATTCCATTCGTAGGTGGGAGTAAGCCAAATTCTACACGGAAGTTGCTTTTTTTTTCTTGTTTTTTCTTTTCATTCGTCCGAGATGAGGTAAACATGTCGGTATTGATATTGCCTTCGTTTAGATACTTTTGGTGAATCAATATGTGTGTCTTAGTTTAGAAAAGTATCCATTCCACAAAAACGTATATTAGTTGGGGAGAGCCCAAGAAAAACAAAAAAAAAA
>CM038607.1:345110-359568 GCA_021533255.1 Ceriops tagal
TCTCTCTCTCTCTCTCTCTCTCTCTCTCTCTCTCTCTCTCTCTTTTCACTGGTTAATGCAGAGGGTTCATTTAATTAAAGTCGCATTTATTTTTATTTTACTACCCATTGCGAAGAATTTTTCCATCAAAATTATTATTATTATTATTATTATTATTGAGTGATGAGGTCTGTTAATATTAAGGTATTTGTGATGTAGCGGTTACCTATTCTATGTCTTATAAAAATTTACCTCCTTCCAAATTTTATCACTTAAAATTTAAAATTTTAATCTTAAAAAGAGCATATAAAATTTATAAAAATAATAAAAAAATAATTTACGAGTTAATAAACTTCTTAATAAATTAAAAATATTCTTCTTATTAGAATCTAATTTGATTAAGTAAAGTTCAAACATGATCAGTTATTCAATAAACATCTTAACTCCTCCAGTAATTAATAACAAATATAAAATACACAAAAATATAAGACCAGATAACAAATGGATCTTCAAACTTGAAATTATTATTTGACGGGTTACAATCTGGAATAGAATCCCAGATATGGCATTTGAAAGAAATACCATCCCAACTCAAACAAAGGAACTTGAGGTGTACAACACAGGGCGATCCAGCCAAGGATGGGACTCGAGAGTGACAAAACAGACACCAATCCAAAATTTTGCAACACAAAAGGCAAAGATTTCTGTGCTTTGGACTTGCACCTAGGCAATAACTGCGTCTTTCATGCATGACCTCAGCTTAATGTCTGCAATATTTGTCTCGGCCTTGTATTGAACGTCACAGCATTCTATAACACCAGCCTGTAAGTATCACAATGCTATAAATTTTAATTCAGGAGGGCAACACCCAAATTGTGCATAAGATGTGCTTCTAAATTATCAAGAAGTAAACTTGAAACCAAAGCTAAACCTCCAGCCATAGTATTGTGTTTAACTAAGGATGAAAACGCATACCCTCTTGCGGCTAGATGCAGGAGAAAACACCTGAATCTTGGAGATGGGATCAGCAGAATGATTACCAGCAGCTAAACAAGGTGGCAGGTTGCGCGGTGATCTGCGAACATAGGTTGTGAGGACTTGGTTTTCTGAGGCATACTCTACGGACTCAAGGAAAAATACATGAGGCGCTTCACATGGATTGTCAATGTTATTGAGCCATCTAGTATTGAACATGTAAAGAGGAGGTGGAGTATTACTAATCCAAGGCTTAAATGTCTCAAGGGGTTTACGGAGAATGCTTCGGGGGATTATGCTCTCATATATGTGAGTAGAATAGCCCCATGAGACGGAGAAAGACCAGTTGATGTCCCTTTGGTAGCAGATTGTTTGCTGTAGCAGGCGAGATTGATCAAACTTTCCTGATTTCATGAGGTGACGTGCAGATTCGTGGGGATCCTTGGAGGGAAAAATTGGATCTACTACATCAAAATGGTGGAGAGAGAGCAGAGGTGACTGAGGGTGAGCTGATAGAAGGCCCGATATGTCCCCATGCAGATCAATCTGCATGTGCCAAATAAAAGCTGTGGACTTCAAGAAAATGCCACTAGTAGAAAAACATTTGTTATACAACTAGCAGTACCAAAAAATTGTTGACAAATCAATAGTTCCTGAGGGAGCAATCAGAGTACAATTACCTGATGAATTCCCTTTTCAAGGTTTAGAGCAATACCAATATCTGCAATGCAAGATTGTGCCATATGATCACTTACATATAAGTATGGGTACCTCTCAATGCATGGATCCAATGTCTTTGACAAAGCCTCCGCTAATGGATAACTAAGGGCATATCCAGCTCCTCCAAACCCCATATCAAAGGAGAAATCGGCATTCGACTTTACACTCTCTGAATTGCCCCCAATGTAAACATACTCGGTATGATCATACTTTCTTAAAACCTCAACCAAGTTATCGACGAAAAAGAGAGTGTCATCGTCACACATCATGAACCATCTAAGACCTTTGTCTCCAACTCTATACATGTCCAATATTGAACGCACCATTCTCACTTGAACAGGATTCACAAGCTGAGGATATATCCTTAGTTTTGTAATGTCTTCGTTAACTCGAAAAGGAGGAGAAGTGGAAGGCCAAGGTAGAAATTCCTCCGTTGGTTCTGTATCCAAGAAGACGTATCCTCTGGTGACATTTGGTCGCCACCATGATTCAGTGTAAGGCCTTCTATGCTTCCACGTTTTCAAGGAACCGACTACTATAAAACCAATGTGACTGATGTTAGTGGGAGAATTGTTGTTGCTGGTATTGGGTGGAGCTGGCCAATTGAGTTGGAATGGCATGGCATCAAAAGACGAGTTATCAGAGTGGTTAAACAGGAACATGCAGAAGAAGATGAGCACAAGGCCTGGAATAACTATGGACTTGCATAAAATTCCAAGAGGCGTGTTTAGGAACTTCTGTTCAATAGAGTTGGCAACAGTGGAAGACATTGTGTAGCACACTTGAGAGGACTGCGAAGGAATTAGTAGGAAGATGGCCTTAAAGGGTTTATGGAACCATCTTTATTGCTCAAGACATATGGTGTTGTCCTTTTCTAGCTTTCATTTCTGATCTCTCTTTCATACTCTCTCGTTAACTACAAGAGATGGTCAAGCGTTGAATATTTTTAATAAGATGATAGGTTTTTAACTAGATATTATGAATTTTGAGTGCTAGTGTCTGGCCATACCCAAAAAGCTATAGTTTAAGCTAGAGGGGTTAATTCACAACCTAGAGTGTGGGGGTAGATTGGCAGAAATTTTGGTATTGCTCTTTAATATACTAGCAAAGCAACGGCCGAACCTCTGTGGAGGGCTAGGGGACCAACCCCAAGTTATCATAGATAGATATTGGTAGGACCTTTATTGAATTAATTTTTACTAATCGGAAAAAATCTTCTCATTAGACTCCTTGTACTAAAATTGATGAATAGAGGCTTGGCTTGATGTCTTGATGCATACGGATGATTACAGATCGTTTCATGTCAGTCGGCCGAAAGAAAAAAATGTTGGTACATAAAATCATTCTAAATTGCTTTTTAGGCAATTATTTGCGTGTTCATATCAACGAACTCCGGGGACTAACGTGCGAGTCCTCCCCACAAATCAAAATTTGCAACCTGAATAGAGATGGAAATAATTAGAAAATTATAGTCAATCTTCAATGAACGTTTTTTTTTTTTTCTATGTAATTCTTCTGGCAGCAACCAATTACAAAATATATAAGTTAATTATCATTTATTGTCGCCGCAGAAAGAGAGACGTGCGTCCTTGACTTAAACGCATGCCCTCCCTCTCTTCTGCCCATCTCCCTTTCTCACTCAACATTACCTCGGTGTAATTCGCTGAAGCTTCAATAACATGGTTGCGTGCAAAATCAAACCTCATGTCCAGGTAATGACGCATGCAAATAGGATTAAAATGGCGTCGACTTGTTGACTCGCGTTCAGGTGGTAAATGCATTAGGCAAAGCAGAATGACACGTGGAATGCCTAAACAATGCGTTTGGAACACACTGAAACATTCCTCAACAGTTCAAATACATATTTTGTATTGGCCTAAACTTCAATGCCATGCACATTGCCACACCAGACCAGCCCATATAAACTCTATATATATTGAACAAGTACGAATCTTGCTTCATCTACTCATTTAATGGCTATTTGTATGGATCTTGTTGTATCCATGATCACAATAGGTAATGTCCAGTTCCACAAATTTCAGAGACAACTTTGTCATATGACATGCACAACTTCCATTGCCTTCAAGCAATTTTTCGTGATTATCAGTAACAGCCAGCTATATGCTCTTTACTCCGCCGGAGCCACAGTGGAGCTCCACGAGAATATTATTGCTCCCGGGGGCCATCAAAAGATTGTGTCTTTCTAAGATTCCAGTGAAGACCCTCTTGGATGCTATGCAAAAAATCACCTGTAGAATCCACTTGACAAGCGGTAGGCACAGGCCAGGGCGCCATACTGCAGACAAGGGCATCACCTGCCTTTAATTGTTTCCTGTCCTTGCCATCAAAAGATACCCAGGCAGAACTCCTGCTGTTGAAAGGAACTTGCACTCGTACTGTTACGTGCTCAGGTAATATCAAAGGCCGAAAAGATAAGGAATGTGGACAAATTGGCGTAAAGAGGATTGCAGGAACCTGCAATTATGAAAAAATAAATTTAAGTGTACAAACAAAGATGAACAAAATTTCCTAAAAACACAAGTGACAGGATTTTCAATGCAACAGTTACATATAACAAAGAAGATATTCCGATGTACCTGGGGATGGACCATTGATCCTCCGGCAGCTAATGAGTATGCAGTACTACCAGATGTCGTTGACAAGATTAACCCATCTCCTTGTACACACGTGACAAAGGAGTTCTCACAGTAGCATTCCAAGTTTGTAAGGTATGAGGATATCCCGCGATCAATTGTTACGTCATTCAAAACAAGTATAGGCTCCTCAGATTCATATTCATTTTTTGCTGCATCTCTTATTACACAGCATAGCAACCGATGTCGCAGTGTTATACTAATTGGACCCCTCAAAACTGAATCAAGGCAATCCCTGTAATGTTCGCTGTCTATAGAATGGTCAAGAAATACACTCACTCAATTCATAGATATTGGAAAGGTCCAAATAAACCAAGAAAATAATCTAATCCTGCGTATCAGAAGCCAATATTTATGATTGACATTTGAAATTGCCATTCAATTAAATATTCATTTTAGAAAGAATTGGCAGTTAATTATCCCTTTTAAAACAAATTCATCAATCAAACGAAAGATACGGAATGGTGTCATGAAGCCAAGAGACCCCAAAGAAAATGAAACAACAGGAGGAACGGGTCCTTTAAACATTGATGCAGCCTGCAAATAGAGAAGGTATGTCACCACTTCTACCACATGCATGGGCACAGTAAGAGTTTTGAAAAATTAAGAGATCAATCATGTTAAATTGTAATTGGAAAGCACATACCCAAAGAACAGTTCCATCTCCACCGAGGGTTACCACAAGATCAACTTTTGTGTGCAGAAATGAAATTTCCTGTTCTGCAAGGAAATGTTATGTAAAATGGAATTTGGATGGTAAATTTCCTGTCCTGAATCAATAATAGGTCACTTAAGTTTATGAAAGAAAGAAGATATTGTAGCTCACCATCTTTCCATGTCTGTACAAAGCTGAAATAAGGTGACTCTGTTAGAAGCTCAGACCTCACTCGTGGTTCCACATAAATGTTCAACTTCTTATGCTCTTTCAACCATCTAGAAATGGAAATTGAGAAATCACATGAGTTTGTATTCAAATGATAACAATTTTAAAAATCAAAATATCAATAAAAAAACTACAAAACATGAATTAAAGATCATCTTAATCATTCACACCTGACCATTTCCAAGCATAGTATTCGAACAGAAATTGAATTTGGTTTGGTCATAATCAGCACGGTGTGTGGGCTAGATTCCCACTTCAAAGAAATCTGAAACAAAGATGGGTTCCTGGTTAGACAAAACTAAGATGGGTAGGTGGTTAGACAAAACCACGACAGAGAGGAAACAAATTTCTTTAAGGAAATGCTTTGAATTATTTAGCAGAATTATACAGTTGTGCTATGACTCAAGAAATTAATGCAAATAAAGTATCACATGTAGATGTCAGAAAATTGCCTGGTTACTGCTGCGGCCTGCGGTCATTATATTTCCTCTCTCAAAAGACACAACATCGTGTCTGTGCTGATCACCATTCTCACCTTTACACCACCAAGAAAGTTTAAAAGATGCCTGTCTCATGCATTTCAGTGTCAGTCAAATTGAGTTATCTTCTTGTACAAATTTGTCCCAACATGAATAATTTCTCAGTTCATTACTGACTTATGATATACATAATTATCTAAAGATCCTTATAAGAAAGTTGTAAAAAAGAACAGCATACATTTATATCATGCAAACAAAGGTAACAAAAGCTTCTAAACTTGTATGGTCCAGGTTGTAAGTATAACACTATAGAGATTAATGAAACGGTAAGATGCTACCAAGGATAAAAGATCATTATTCAAATACATAGTGCTTCTGACCTAAACTAATAGGAGTACATGCAACCAAACACCAATGCTCTGGGCACCAAGCCAGTAGCTCTTCAACCAGCACACATAAATAATACCTTTCGCATAATCCTACTCTGAAACATTGGGGCATCGGTTTTGGTTTCGCCGTTATCAAGTATTTCATGAGAGCAAATCCCATTGGTGCAACAATTTCCAGATCCTTCATTGGCTTGATTTCCCAGAAAAGATTGGCTGGTACAGTTCCTTTCATTGTCAAGATTGCCATTAAACTGTTCTGCAGTATAAGAAGTTCACTTCTTAAGAAGAATGAGAAAACTGTTATCAAGGTTTTAAGAGCAAGATGAACAAGTAAAAAAGAAAAAGGGGTTGTCCCAGGGCACTAGGCTCCTACACTGTGGAGTCTGAGAAAGCCCTACCCTTGTTTTCACAAAAATGGTATTTCCACAACTCAAACCTATGATCTCCACATCACAATGAAGTAACCTTACTTTTATACCAAAGCTCACAATTCATGATGAACAAGTAAATGATTGTTAAATACCAAATAGCACAACTAATGGCATTACCATAGAAATTAACAAAAACCAAACATGCAGGCATTGCACATCAAATAGTTCTAATCTCTACATCTGTATCTATAACAAATTGAGGCTTCACACAGCCACATTTGAACTCCCAGAGTTCCTTCCTTCCATTCTTCCTTTCATTAAGATTAGACATTAAATGGGTAGTCATTTGAAGATCTCTCAATTTTCGTTAGGATTGGATATCTCAACTGCTTTTTACATCAACTTCTCTCTTCCACTAGATTCTCCCAGGTACTGTATGCACTAATCATTCTTCCCTAGTAAAGCCAATACCTTCCAAAACCCTCCTGTTTTCACCTTGCAAGGCTTCCAAGTAAATAAGACATCTTACTATAAACATCAGACTACATAAAAAAGTTTGGGTCCACTAAAGTTGATCCTTTTGTTGCCCAAACCAGAACAGTCATAATCTGATGATGCAACTAGCAATCTCATAAAACCATAAAAATAATCACACTTATCACAACTTAAACAACCTAGGCACAGGGAAAAAAAATTCTAAAGCAGAAAAACATGTTCGTAGACAATATAACTGATTCCAATGTCTTCAATTTACTTCTACCCAGGTGCAAATATTTACGGCTAATAAGTTTGTACATGTAATCTGTGTCTGGCCTCCATAGAAAGAAAAAAAAAATTATGGAGAGAGAAAGAGAGAGAGACCAATGAAAGGCATGTTTACAGATATTCCAAATTAAGGAGTAATAATTGAAAGAAACATCTTCATAAAGTCTGCCTCTACAAGTTTTATTATGAAAAGAATAAAAATAGCATGTTTATGAACATCAAAGGCCCTGTACCTTTCTAATAATTGGCAAAATTCAAGGAAGACAAGTTTTGAAAGTAGTGAATTTAGGTCATAGAAGAGGAAAAGCAAGAATCTGATTGGAAAACAAAAACAAATGTTGACTTGACAGATGAGAAAAAAAAAAAAAACAAAAAGAGCAGAACAATCATTGAGAATAACTCACCCCGAAGAGTAAGCCTCAGTCTACAGTTGACCAACTGCTTAAGTTCTATGATTCAGGAGAACATTTAATGCATATCCTAAATGAATGAACACCATATGGAGTAATTTTGCCAAGAGCACTTTCTCTGCCTATGAAGAATGTATTACTGTCATAAGGCCACAACAGTTTGGTACCCCAAACCATAACAGCCAATAGACAAGTGCAACAGAATGAGGGCATCCAAAGTGGGACAGTAAGAGGAGACACAACAAGTACAAGTCAAATATATGAGTAGCAAAAATTTAACCACTAGCAAACTCAATCCAGACAAACTACAAGTGCAAATGCCACGTGCAGTAAAGACTGCCTATTTTCTAAGTAATAGGAGATACCAAATGCATAAAAAGCATAAGTTACAGTTTACGCAAATTATTTAAAAGCAGGAACCTTTATGCTCCAGCTGTTGATTCCGTTCCCTCAGCAGTTCATATCTACGCTTCCATTCAGCAGCCTCAGCTTGAGCAGCAGCCTTTCCCTCAGCAGCTCGCCTTAATGTCTTAGCAACAGCTAAGGAGGAATATTGAACATCAGATTTAAATTTCCAATAGATAGTTGCAGCCAAAAAGTAAATTTATCAAGTAAACAGAAGCATACTTCTTAGAGCCTCTGAGAACTCTATAAGATGGTTGTCAGTTCCTTGCATAGGAGTCTGTTGAAGAAGCTCCTGCACTGCATTCTCTGAGTGGAGCAGAGAAAGCCCATTAAATCTATTATCCAGCTGTGAGCACCACATATCTGCATCTCCATTAGCATAGGAATCCTATTAGACAGAAAGCATTAATTTAGTGACAAAGTATACAAGATAACTGATCAAGAAGGATAGCTAAGATACCACTGAGATACAACCAGGAGAGGCAATAAAAGGTTGAAATGAACTTGATCCATGCTTAATTTGCAAAGCAAATAAAAAGGAAATTTCCTAAATAATCATTTGACAATTACTTTACACTGTGATCTTATTGATAAGGCACTACTGACAATATACCATAAGACCTCCAATTTTCATTTGTACTAGATATAATAATAATAATAATAATAATAATAATAATAACTAAACACACCAAATCATTGATTTCGAAGCAAAGAAAGATTAAAGATTGGATTTTTTTTCCTTTTTTTTTTTTTTTTTGGTTGGGAGAGTGGGGCTCAAATGTTAGCCTTACATATTCAAACCTGCAAATTAAAGAAGTAAGAAGCACAAGTGACACTGCTAACAATTCAATTCAATTCACCATAGGTAATAAAGACCAGTCAGGATCATGGAAGGGATCGAAAGCCCATGTACATAAAATTCAAAAGCTGCAATCTTTTTAAATATTCAGTACCGTCGACAAACACAAAACTTGTCTAAATGACTGAAAGGTAGGAAGGAGATGGATGATTACACTGGAATCCAGCTTGCTGGGAGCCATGGCTGACTAATTGGAGAGAAAGTTAGAGAGAGAGAGAGAGACTCTCCTAGAAGCTGTTAGTCATACTGCCAATCACGGGGGGAGAGAGAGAGAGAGAGAGCAGAAGCTGCAAGAACAAATATATACCCAGAATGTCAAAGAGAGAAGGTCCAGAGGAAATTTCAATTTCATTTACACTTGAAACGTTTAAACAGATAAAAATGTTATTATTATGTATTCGATAATTTTTATTTTCTCTTAAATATTATATAAATTTAATATATATATATATATACCTGTGCCAATATTTATGATCGTCAATTTAATTGTATATGTTAATAAATATCTAGATTTACTATCAATATCAGGAAATTTATTGTAATTTAATATATGGTAATTTTGAATACATATTGTCACTATCTCATCTTATACTACATAATTTTCCAATTTTTTTGACACAAAAATGTATGACATTGAAAATGAAATTTCATTATTGAAAAATGATATTTTAATTTGAAGAATTCCCACGATAATAACCAAAAAATTTTATATAAAACCATAAAATATATATAATTAAGAATAATAATAATAACAATAATAATAATAATAATAGAGGATAAGAGGGACTCTTTTTGTTTTTTGATGTTGCTGTGGGGGCGGGGCCCACATAACGCGTGGCCGGAGGCAGAAAACTTTGACCGTTTGTTGTGGTTGGAGACTTTGATCGGAGGAGGAGTAGATAATTTTGGTTAAGGACGGTTGGATTTCCATCTGCTCCTCTTTCTTCTTTCTTTCAGTTCCCACCCATTTGTCACTCTCCTTTTAATTACAATTATTATTATTATTATTATTAATTGATCGTCGTCAACAGGAAATTTAATTATCATTCATCGACTATCATGAAAACGGACTTATATAATCGTTACCTGCGGTTCTTTTTTTTTTTTTCTCATTATTTGTTGACAATTAAAATAAAATATTATAAAAATTTTAATCATTGCTTTCTTTGCAATTCACTATAATATATTGAATTTAAAATCTCAATAATACATCAACTAATTCTTTTAATACATTTTAATATTATGACATAATTTTGTCTTCATTTTAGCTTTTATAAATAAGATAATATTATGATATGATTTTGTTTATTAATATACTTATTAAGAAAAAAAGGTTTAAAAAATAACTTCTCAGCACACATAAAAAACCTTGACAATGGTCATGCAACTTGGTAATCGTATTTTATATAAAAAAAATAAAAAATAAAAAAATGTTTTTATAACTTATTTCAACTCACAATAAATTATTTTATTGTTATATCGATACCAATCCTTTGAAAAAAAAATAAAAAAATAATAATAATATATATATATATATATATATATATATAAAATGTTAAAACACTTGCATAAAGTTTGCATAATCAGAAGAGCTGTTGCCCATTATTGATTCCTAACGTCGCGCGCGCGCGCGCGTGTGTGTTTTTTTTTTTTTTTGGACTTTGAAACGCGCCATTCGCGTAGGTTGGTGAAAAATTGCATACTTTCCAGAAACTTCAGGCTACATTGGGACGGCCCACGGAGACCCATTCTCTTCAAGTTCAAGCTCAAAAATGGAGGACAAGCCCAAGCGCATTCCACTGTAGTCCCCCCGCCCCCCCCCCCTCTCCCAAAAGGATGATGCATATCGAATAGAAGAAGAAGACCCAAACAAAATACCATTGAGTCAATAGCTAAAAATTTTAAGAATTAATTCTAAGAAAATTGGGAGAATTTATGATCCAATGATCTTTCTAATAAATTCCCCCCTCCAAAAAAAAAAAAAAAAAGAAAAAAGAAAAGAAAAGAAAAGAAAGAGAAAAAAAACAAAGCCTAATTGGTAACCAAATGATTTCAGCTTGGGGTGGCTATGGATTGTTGTTAACAAGTAATTAATTCTACATGGTTTTAGATTTGGAAATTGAGTGGGATTAGCATTTGAATCAAAGATAAACATCGGATAAATCCATTTTACAATACGCCTCCAGACATTACATACATGGACGTACGTCTCATTGGAGAGTTAGAAACTCTACGCAAACACGAACGCCTGAAAAAAAATAAGAACTCTCTCTCTCTCTCTCTCTCTCTCTCCGGACACAAGCCCCGGAAAATCCGAGAAAGTGAAAAACGGCGGAGAAGAATAATAAATGGGACTGGCGTTGTTGCCAGGAACAACCACTTCACTCACCGTCGGGACGCCTGTACAAAGGGAGCAAAGTGACATTTGCAGCAGTGATGGCATGTGCGTGCGGGGGGGGGGGGGGGAATAAAGCTTGCTTGCTTGCTTGCTTACTTACTATTACGTTACTTCTCAACATTTATATATAGATTTCTTCCACAATAATTTCATGACTTCATGCTTTAGGAAAATCCCATGGTACGAGAGTTTATTAACATCGCAATCTGCTCACTTTTATCTAATATGTATTCTAGCTTTTCTTTTATAATAATAATAATAATAATAAATAATAAATGAATAAATAAATAAACTCTCTCTCTCTTTCTCTCGCTCTCGCTCGTGCTCATCATCTTTGTTTTATAAATTATTATTTGAAATCGAATTGGATTATCTGATTACTGTGATCATGAGAAAATAATGGAGCACGGTAACTGTTAAATGTTAAAAATAAATTATCCTCAGTTGATGTGGAGACAACTTTAATATTAATTTTACATGTATATAAATATTAAAAATAAAGCAGAATAAATTGTTCGAATATGCATATGGTTTGAAACATGCCTAAAAGCAAAAAAAAAAAAAGAAAAGGTTTTTTCCATCATCCCAAAAAAGGATGAGGAACACCTTGCCTTTGCCTTTGCCTTTGCCTTTTGCCTTTGCCTTGCAATCCTGCCCTTCCCTGCGCCACGGCACATGAAGCTGATAATTGATTGGAACATAAAATAGAAGAAGTAAGGGTGACTCTTTTTTTTTTTTTTGGTTATAATCTGGAGAATCGATTGCCAATTCAAAACCCTAACCAAACCCCTACCCACGCCGGCCAATCCAACTCGATGGACTCTCTTCAAGCAATCTACAAAGATGGAGAAGATGAAGAAGAAGAGCAACATCCCGCCACCAACAGCCCCCCCCATCCTCCATCTTCTACCTCCCCCTCCGTAGCCACAGCCACCGCCACCAGTGTTCGGGAAGGCGCCCAAAACGAGGAGGAAATCAAGCGGCAACAACATGACCCCTTTGTTTCGGCTTCCGAATCTCTCTCTGAATCCGAACACCCTACCACCTCCAACGACACCGAGAAGCCCACCCCCAAATCCCCCAAAACTGACACGGACGAGGAAGTCGACGATGACGACGACGACGACGACGACGACGACGAGGACCCACCTCCTAAAAAGCAAAAGCAGCTCTCCTCCCTCACTGAAAATCAGCAACAGGAACGTACAGAAACGCCAGTTGACGACGACGACGACAACACCACCAACAACAACAATCGCAACATCGAGAACGATGTAGCCAACGGGACCAAAGCCCGGACGGCATCAACGGCAGGAGGGACAGCACAAGCAGCCAGTGCAAAGAAGAAATCGAAGAAAAAGAACAATAACAATATGTGGGTGTCGAGATCCACGCGAAAAGGGAAGAAAAAATCGAAACCCAATCCCCAGAACACCCCTTCCGAAGAGAAAGTCTTGATTACCCCGGTCCCCAGGTTCCCAGACCGCAACGATGATAGTCCGGACATGAAAATTTGCCTGTCCAAGGCGTACAAAGCTGAGAAAGTGGAGTTGAGTGAAGATAGAATGAGTGCTGGGAGCGTTAAAGGATACAGAATGGTTAGAGCAACGAGAGGGGTTTGTGAGGGGGCTTGGTACTTTGAGATTAAAGTTGTGAGCTTGGGTGAAACTGGGCATACGCGTCTTGGGTGGTCTACGGAGAAAGGGGACTTGCAAGCGCCAGTTGGGTATGATGCAAACAGTTTTGGGTATAGGGATATTGACGGGAGCAAAGTGCACAAGGCATTGAGGGAGAAGTATGGGGAGCATGGGTACAAGGAAGGTGATGTGATTGGGTTTTACATTAACTTGCCAGATGGTAGCTCCTATGCTCCCAAGCCTCCCCATTTAGTTTGGTACAAGGGCCAGAGGTATACTTATGCCCCAGATGGCAAGGATGAGCCTCCCAAGATTGTTCCCGGTAAGTTAATTTTGTTTCTGATATTGCTTTCCTTTTTTTGGTACATCTTTCTGACTTTGCTTTTGTTATTGGTTACAATAGTGTTGAACTCTTCAATTCTTGGTTTAGCTTGCCATTGGACTTGAGTGTTGTCATGTGGCTTGTGGAGCTCATGCTCACGGTTGAAACCTGTTTGCATTGTAGCATGCTTATTTTGTTACAAGTTTGCTGCAATGTCCATTATTTTGTTTTTAATATCGTTTGAATTGACGACTATTTGGGACCTGATAGTTGTGTATTTGTGTTTTAAGCATCAAGGATTATGCTTTAGTAAAGAATGTTGTTTTGAATCTTAATGATAATGCTACAAAAAATTGGAAACTGCTAAATGAATGGGAGAATAGATAACTCTATGGCGACAAAAAGATAAACTTACAGGCTAATAGTGTGAGTGGGAAGAAGATTTCCTGTTTGTATGTTCGTCTATGGTTAATTGGTAAATGATTTCTGTCCGGTCGCTGTAAGAATTGATCTTGTCCTGTACTTTAGTGCTGATGATAGACCCAATTGGGAAAATTCTTTATATGGTTCCTACAACCAAATTTGTCTTGGGAATATTTGGGTAGTAGGGATTTTGAATGCATGCATCTCATACCACACTCAGTTCATAATAGAACAGAATGGGAGTAAAAAATCGTGTAGCTAACTCCAATTAAGATTAAGACTTTGTTGTTGTTGTTGTTGTTGTTGTGTGTGGGTTCCTGTGGTGACTATGTTGTTTTTGCATGTCCTGCATCTGGTTTGTGGATTCTGATCTGCCTGTTTGGAAGACTAAATGAAGAGCAGGAGTGCTCTTGCAGAAGATTTGGAGGAATTGGGGTTATCATCTGCTTAGAAAGGTCATCCAGTTTTAGGACTGCAAGTTAACTGTTATTTCTGTATGAGTAAGACTTGCTATGTATTCTGGAGGTTGGTTGAAAGATGTGTTGCTGTGTGTATAAAAGGGGCATCCCTGGGGGTATGCATTAGACTTAAATAGTCAGTTTGAAAATGATATTCCAGTACACATGTTAGGAATATGAGAATTTTCATGGGAAAGGCTCTAATAGATCCCTCTAAGTTGTCACATTAATGGATCATATAAGATAGCAATAATGTATTTATGCTTATGTCATTTTAGTTCTTCTCAAAGCATCTGCAGCTAGCAATTGCATGAGTTTTGAGCTTCAGTGC
>CM038607.1:359578-444881 GCA_021533255.1 Ceriops tagal
TCAAAGCATCTGCAGCTAGCAATTGCATGAGTTTTGAGCTTCAGTGCTGTGAAAAAATTTGCTTGAATCTAGCTTACTTGGAACCTTTCTGGACTTGCTCATGTCCTGGTCAACCTGCTCACTCTCCAAAGTTAACTTGTTTGGTTAATGGTCATGCTTAAGATCGTTTTGACATTCAAAAGAATCATTTGACAAATTTGCTGACTTTTTTAAAGGGAAAAAAAAAGTTATTATTTGATTTATGAAAGTCTTGTTTCATTTTTAACACTGCCCTTACGTGGCTTTTAGCACTAGAGTCTATTAATTGGACAACTGCTCCAACAATCTGCTGAAATATCAAAGGATGTTGTTATGCCTTGTTGTCCATCATGAGGCTATTTTACGTCTCACTTAATTGTTGCAGGCTTCTGGTTGATTGGCCAGACTAATGCTTGAAACGTGCTTCTGTCTTTGTTGTCATGTTTTACAGGGATCATGGTTGATCCTTGGTATCCAAATATGCAGTTCTTGCTTCATATGCTGGAAGTTTTTATTCACATCCTGTACCAAATTTGTTTCTTGCCTTGTAGGAAGTGAGATATCTTTCTTCAAGAATGGTGTATGTCAAGGTGTTGCTTTTAAAGATTTATATGGCGGTCAATACTACCCAGCTGCTTCAATGTATACTCTTCCCGATCAGCCGAACTGTTTGGTCAAGTTTAACTTTGGTCCTGACTTTGAATTCTTTCCTCAGGATTTTGGTGGACGTCTGGTCCCCAAGCCCATGGTAGAAGTTCCTCATTATGGGTTTGACAGTCGTGCTGAAAATGGTGTATCCGATGAGAAAAGACAATAGCCAGTTCCATTTTTACCATCTAGATGGACAGTTGGCTTGAATTTGGCATTCTATTTGAGTTCAGTTAAAAGTAGGACTGACAAACAGATCGATGAGTTGTCAAACTCAAACTTCTTTGATAGAGATTGACTTAATTTTTTAATTTATGCTTGTGGAATGTAATGCTGCTGCATAAGTTTGATATGTTCCACGGTGGACTTTTGGTATCAATTAATCAAGAGTATTGGCAAATTATAGTTTTCGAGAGTTATCTTTATAGTCAGGCTTAGAAGTTATTGTTGCTTGTCAAAAGTTATTTCTCTTCCTATTGTTCCGACATAAGATGAGTTCATTTCTCGTTTGGAAACTACCAATGACTGATAATCTCTGCTGCCGGCTGGATAGGAGAAAGCAATAAAGTTGTATAACTGAAACTCTAGGTGAAGGAAATGGTTTACAATTTGATAAGATGAAGCTTGAAGACTTGAGGCACTCTAATATTTGGAAAGTAGGCTTGAAGTTGCAGATGGGAATCTACAGCAAGTTTTGGTGGAAAACCAACTAATTTCGATTGAATTCGACCAACTTTAGAAATGCCAGGTATTTCTTGTCTTTTACATTGCTTACAAACACGTTCAATTGGGTCTGCGTACTGTTTCTGTGGCTAGTTCAACGGTCCTTTTAAGATTGAGCCAATGTTTTCTTCTTATTTTACGTGTATTGAAGATCCATTGCAAAGCGTGGAACATAACTGAGACATTAGACCGTGCCTGCAGCTGCTAGTGAATCGGAGAATTCAGGCCTTCTTGAGAAGACAGGGAATGGAGAGTTTGATGCCTCTTAGAAGGAAAAGGCGAATTCTTCCTGAAAGATGGCCTCTTCTTGAGATGCTGTAGGGTTCTCTTGGCATAAAGTGCCTGGAACACGGGCAATGTCCTCTCCTTGAACTTCAGAATGGCATAGAAGAAGACTCTGAAAGCTACGAGAATGGCCACTACAGCAGCTAAATCCCACCATTTCGAATAATGAATGTTAACGCCAAGCATGGTTGTAAGTATAACTTCACCTTTCAGTTTCGGATCACCGGCTACTAAAGGATCAAACTCTAGCCCGATCATGTCGTTCTTATATGCTCCCTGCATTACCAATTACAGTAGTCATGTGCAGGAATTGCCATATCATGCATGACCGACTCCAGAAGGACAACTACCGAAACATTTGCTCTTCCTTACAATTACCTGCAAACCCCATGCTCCATAGTTGATGTAAGAGATTGGGTAACGCCAGAAAATCTTGGGAAGTTCGGGCAGCAATCGAAAGTACCCGGACGTCAACAGTAGGACTCCCTGCAGAGGAATGCCAATGGAAATAGAGACCAACCATAAATTTGAAGAATGTGATAAGATTATCAGTGAAAGCAGCACGAAATACTTATCCATACAATATATCCGGCTCCTATAATTATTCCCATTAAGAAATTAGGAACCAGCGAAGCTATAGTCATCATGCAGCTCTCTACGGCCGCTATCCCACTCAAGAGGTCGAGGCAGACATACGTGAAACGTGAAAATCCAGGATGAAATTTCACCATGTAATAGGTAATGCTCGCCGTAGCAACTGACATTAGACTCAAGTATGGAAATGAAGAGAGGAAGTTTGAGAGGGCATATACGCCAATCCCATAGTGCCTGTTGAGCCTTTCCTTGTAAAATACCTGGTCAAAGTACAGAGATACAAGCAACCGAAAGCCAAGTTACAACACTAATGCCAACACTACAATAGCGATACATGCGTTAGAATATGTTTCTCGAATTAACCTTCAATTCTTCAATGAAGGAAGGGAAGCCTCCAATGGACATGAATGTCATGAACCCAGATATGAAACCTCCACAAGCTCCACGGGCAAAGATTGCCGTGTAGCTTGTCCCAACATCGAAGAAGATGGTACCCACACAAATAGACAATGATATGTAGATTACTATTCTTATCCAATAATATCCTATATCTCGCCACATGTTAGTGAAAGATCTTTGAGTCAGTATTGAAAGTTGCTTCCACCAGTTTGTGTGGCTGGTTCCTCGTCCTTTGATCTCGAGCCCTTTCTGCAGTGCAGAATTAGTGCGCCCGTTAACTACCATTGTTTTTCAGAGATAAACAGTCAATGCAAGTATCTGTATATGCATTGCATGGTATGGAATGCTTACAATGGCCAAGATTTCCTTTCTTCTAGTTCTTGCTCTTGCCGCATGGCTTGAAGTCCTGTATTTCTTAACAAGGATTGACTTGATCTCTGCTGTTGGCATATTTGCTATGGCATCTGGTGGCTTTCGAGTTACCTTCAGTTGTGGAAACCAAAAGCATAATAAATCGGGTCACGCAATTCTTAAGACAAATACTCTTTTAAAGTGTTCTGGAAATAAGAGAATACCCTAAGTGCTATGATGGTACTTACCCTTTGAGATTCCATCAGAGTTTGAGTGACAAGATCAAAGTCTGAATTAACACAACGTAGGAAATGATCAGAAGGGTTTCTTCGACTTGGACATGGGAATCCGGCTTCAGCGAAGAACTAGAAAATTTACCACCCGTTAGAGAGGGATTAGAATTGCAGAAAATTGTTTGATCTCACTGTGCTCTGGTGAATGTGAAATAACATTTTTGCCCAGAATTAAGATGTTCTAAAATTTCAGAACCTCAAAATGGCAAAAACTTCAGAGTTTGGTTAGCAAGAAACTCAAAGAGTATCATGGAAAGGTTGAAGCAGGCATCCACACCTCTACTGCCATCTTAGCTTCTCCATAATAAACGGTTTCACCCCCAGATAACAAGAAAAGGTTGTCGAAGAGTGTAAAAACTTCACTGCTTGGCTGGTGGATCGAAGAAATAACTGTCCTGCCATCTCGAGCAACATTTCGGAGAGTTTGAGTGACAAAGAAGGCTGAGGCACTGTCTAGGCCACTAGTAGGTTCATCAAGAAACAAAAGATGTGGCCTATTGAGGATTTCAAGTGAAATGCTTAGTCTTTTCTTCTCTCCACCACTTATTCCTCTCAGATGCCAGTTTCCAATTAGCCGATCTGCGCAATCCTGGAGACCCATTTCCACTATTGTTCCTTCTACAATTCCATCAATCTTTTCTTTGGTCATGCTGCTTGGAAGCCTTAAATTAGCCGAGTAAGTCAAGGTTTCTCGAACTGTGAGAGTCCCCAACATTGTATTTTCTTGTGTTACATAAGCCTGCATTGAAAGTTGAATTATTAGAAGGGGAAGAGTCAAAAAACACATATAATACTCAGTTACGGTCTGTTAGGACAATAGGTGGACAAAACCCTTGTAAGAAGATAATCAGTAAACTTACAACACCACCGGAGTCCATTCTCCTCTTCTTTCCATTAAGCAGCACACTTCCAGTCCTGACAAGATTTCCTGAGAGCCTACCTGCACCATTCCAGTGCACATTGCATTCACTTTGTAGCTAAAACTTGATATTAATAAATGTCACGACTAGATCACAATTCAAAATGTGGCATCGAGTGGATTGTTCTTTTTAGTATTTTGTTTCTGGGAGGTGGATATGAAGGCCGTCCCCCTTTTTTTTGAGCATGTTATAAAGGGTGTCTGTCGTTAATATTAATCGCACATGATCAAGGATCTGCACCTGCAAGAAATGAGTTGGGATAGGAATGATCATGATGAGGATACTGACTTTTTGATAGACCACTGACAACTATTGGCGAAGATGGAATAAGAAACAAGTTTCATGCTTGGTGGAACTAATCAAAGAGAAGGAAATCCGTGTGCCAATGCCAATCCATCCATGCCTACAAGCACACCTGCTCTTTGAATGGATGCACCAAACCCGAATACAAAAGGCCTTGAAGCACGCAAATTGTCCAATATCAACGACTAAGCTCAGTTCGCATCTCATGCTTCAACTAATTTATTCTGGGAAATAGGACATATAGACACAATATATTTAACAAAAATTACACTTCCTCGGTCCAATATCAAAAGGGTTTGGTTTCATTTATGAAAAGTAAATGCGTTCTCTTGCTCACATCTACGGCACCTTTCATTAAAAGCACACAGCAATCATGCTGCTGCTGGTTGGTCACATTTGTGGCGCCAAGACCGTAACTGTATTATTGTGTAGGACGTGTAGGCAGTTTCCTAAAGGTCAACCAAGAACGAGGGTCATAAAGTCCTTGAGTGGGATCATAAAAATGGAAGACGATACCCCCAACTACTAAGCATTTTGACATGAGACAAGAAAAAGACGAGAAAACAAAAGGAAAAAAGGGCACAAAGGGAAAACAATTTCCAGTGGCATGCCACCTGTCTGCGTGCCGCTGTAATATAGGCTCTGACACTAGTCTGGAATTCCCAGACATTAGATGCTGCATTGCAGTAATGGCAAATGTTTAAGTTGAGGCATCTATGTTCACCTAACTCCTGCTTGCCTTAAGGACTCCCTTCCTGTTGCTATCATTTCGTACATTCAAAGCCTTCATTACCATTGCCACGCTTGTTAAATGAACCATTAAAGATGTAAGACACTGTCCCTTCTCATCCACCAAAAATGGAAGCTGATCAGATTTTGGCCAATAAAAATAAGAGAGGAGATGGGAATCAAGGTTGGGACATTACAACCGTTCCAACTACTAGCTCAACGAAGATGAAATCTATACGAAGTGTAATTGCGAATGAATAAAAGAAGATAGTCTCGTTTCCTCATTTACTCAGGTTTACTCTGTTTGGTGCATTGTACTGGCAAATGAACCCACCCAAAAAATGGCACCATCAGGCAGAGAGAGAGAGAGAGAGAGGCAAAACCTGCTAATGTGTCAAGAAGGGTGGACTTCCCAGAGCCAGAAGGACCCATAATAGCCATGATCTTACCCGGCTCAGCATAACCATTAAGCCCATTAAGCAGTCTCCTTGTAGGTTTATTGCCAAAATTTGGCAGCACCACGGTTAAATCCTCCCATACCAAGTACATTGATCCCGCTTCATCTTCTCCTCCTCCCGATGAACCAGTCTCCACATCCCCACAGCCAGCATCTCCTTCTCTGGCGGCATTTTCCTGCTCTATCTCCATGATACTACAGCAGAGTTTTTCAGTAGGAAGTTGGCAACAAGAAGCAACTGGAGAGAATTTACCACACCATGAGCTTGTGGTCTTTTATAGTCGCCTTGGGTGAAAGTTTTACGTGACATACTATTACCATTTTACTGGTGAAATAAGTTAATGAGCTAATAACTTTGGTCACCAAACCTAGCAAAAGAAAGTAGAATAGAGAAATGAATGTATAGAAGAGATGGTCTACTGCTGGTGCCTATTATTGTTCCCTGGTGAATTACCGACGCCGTAAGGTTAGTTCAGAGACAGTAACTGATCACCAAACCTGTTGTGAATGCTCCGTAACATAAATGCGAGAAAGAAAATTAGAGCAGAAGAAATTGACAGTGATGAATTCTTCAACGGCTATCAACTTTAACTGTTGTCAACATCTCATCTCTTATATTAAAAAACTCGCAAAGATTCAGTTCTTCCATCATTATTTAAATAAACCTTACTTGGGAAAGAACGAGTTTCAAAATTTTTCAATAAGCATTTAGTTTCATTGCCAACTTCCAACCAACTCTCTCGCATCTTGAGACATTGAAAAAAAACGAAAAAACATATAATTATCCGCCAAAAATTTCCCCGATCTGTGCAAGAAATGCACAGATTGTGCAACATTAAAGTGAATTGGCAAAATGGAGTCAATTGATTAAACCTGAGACACTACAAGCCCCAAAACAATAGAGTTTTCTTCTACAAAAGCTAGTGACTTGTCTAGCCATATTTTTAGGTAGCATATGCATTCCATTCCCTAAACTATGATAGATACATACATGCCATATCCATCATAGATAAATGATTCTGACGTCCATTCACAGATAGCCCTTCGCTTTAATTGCGATCAACATTGGAACGAGACTTTCCTTGTTGGTTGAATTGATTTGACTTTGATTTTTTCACTTGCTTGTTTTGGTTTTTCAAGTAGAGGACCATTTTGTTGTCCCCGTTAATGTGCAATGAAATGTCTAATATGGCTTTACTCAGAGCCCAATTGTTGTTCAAACTAGAAGGAAATGTCTACTATTAACCTTGTATCAGTGTAAGCAGAGGAAGTAGAGAATAAAATGGTTGACAGATACTTTATGGTGCCTCTTGAATCACTTTCACGCATTGAAGTGGTAATAATTTCATGCAGTGGCAGCTGTCACCAGCTTGATGAAGATGAGATAAGGTGGCTTGCAACTGCATTAATGTGGAAGGAGGACAGAAGAGGCTGCAAAATGAAATGATTCATTTTACACGCTCAGAGCTAGTGAAAAGCAAGCAATATTCTGAGTTCATAAATTCCAAAGAAAATTCTTGGGGAAAGGCGCAGCAGAGATGGGCGCAAAGAATATAAAGAACAAAAGTAATGCTCCACTAAGTGGCTAAATGTCACCATTTGGTCACTGGCGGACTAGTTATCCTGGACAGTAATGGAGTGCATTAAGCATTACCATCAATGCTTTCATGGGCTATTCTGCAAAAGTATGAAATTTAGAGTAATCACGATGGTTGCTTAGTGTTGGAAACCATAGCTTCCTCGCTATTCAGGCTACCTCACTAATCTCAAGTAGACAACGGTGTCTAACTTTTTAAGTTGCAAAACATGCTTTTACTTTTATGTCTAGTTGTGTTTCAATATTCTAATTAAGTAAAAATTAAAATTAAAAATTTTAATTAGTTGGTTAGTGGGATTAAGTATATCCACTTATCTTATAATTACATTTTGTAATCATGTAAAAGGGCATTGCTAGAAGTAATAAGGCAAATTCCTTCTTACACTAATTTTACTTGTTTTCCTTAATTAAGGCTAGCCATGCTTTACCTAATGATTGCACTTGTAGTTGATGCTATAAAAGCTAATTGTATCAATAAAAAAATATTATCTCTTTCTTATATGTTTTTTATTCTTAAAAATTACTATAAAGGTCTTTCTCTTCTTTGTCAAACTCTAATTCTTTTACCTGGTATTAGAGCATATAAGATTACAAGAGAATCTAAAACAAAGGTAAAACTTTGAGACATCTTACTATTAAAATTAAAAACACAAAGAACATGTAATCCCAATTAAAGATGGCAACTAATGGCTTCCTTACCTCATCACCTCCTATTTTCTTAAGAGAAAGTTATCTTATATAGCAGTCAAAATGAAAACTTATTTAAAAACACTTGACTTTTAGAAAATTGTGGAAGGAAAAGATCAAATTCCTTAACTTCCTTAGAATCTAACCCTTACATAAATAATAAATAACTAAAGTCTTTAAAGTTTTAACTTGCTTCCACTTTGCAATGTTAAATCTTATCTTTATTAAAATAATGACCTATAAATTAGCTAAAAAAGTTTAAAATAAGTTTAAAGAAGAGTATCATAATAGTGATAAAACTTAACATATTTAGGTTTTAAACTTCATAAAGGAGTTTAAAACATTGAAAATAAAGGAAACAAAAGTCGTAAAGTAATTTACTAATAAGTTTATAAAGGCTTTAAATTAGATCAATTTATTGGGAGAAGAATTAGGTGATTAAAGGGTGGTTAAGAAGGTTTTAGTGTATTTGCCAGAAAAATATGAAACCAAAATTTCCTCTTCAAAGAATTTAACAGATCTCAATAGTTTTATCTTTACTAAACTTGTTAATACATTGTAGGCATTATAGTTCAAAAGGAAAATTGGGTAAGAGGAAATTCATATGGCTACATTATTAGTAAGAGGCAAAGACAAAAGTCGAGCAAGTAGGTCAAATGCACATAAGGTAAATAAAAAGAAAGAGTAGAAAGAGGGAAATGGAAAAAAAGTTGGAAAAAAGAAGCAATATGGTCCTTGTAAGTATTATAAGAGGATTAGCTACTTAAAGGAATTTTGTTAGTATAAATTAGACATTTAATGTAATAGCTGCAAATGGCTAAAGTTTGCAAAAACAAACGAACCACGCAATTTGTATCATACAATGAGCTCAGGTTGTTGAAGTGAAGTAAGAGGAGGAGTCACTATTTATAATAGTATGCAAAGTTGTAAAAGAAGACTTTAGAACATGGTTAATCAATAGTGGCAACACTTATCACATAACATATAATGCTCCCAAATTCAAATACTTGGATTAGACTTTTCAATTTAAAGTAAAGATTGACAATAATGAGCATTTGAAAATTAAAAGAAAACGGGATATGTTTCTGGATACCTCATTAGGTATGAAGTATTTTTCTAATGTTCTTTATGTTCCATAAATGGATTAGAACTTATTAAGTATTAGTTAATTAATAAAAAAAATATTATACATTAATATTAAGGAGAAAAAGTATAAAATTATTGATTTTGAAAGTTATAATTTTCTAATTGTTATGTAAAACAAAAGTTTTGCTATAGATCTCATTGAGGATAGGAGCATCGCTCATCCGAACTTTTTTTATAAAAGTATGATGTGGCATAAGAGACTAAGGTATTCTAACTTTTTTTCCATGAGACAAATACATAATTTGTTCTTGGATTTACTTTCAAGTTCCCATTTATGAAGTTTGCTTGAAAGGAAAGTAATCTCAACTTCCCTTCCCTTAATCATAGGTTTGGAGAGTTCCAATAGACTACAATTAATCCATATAGATCCAATAAATGTTCCCTGTAATAGGTAAACATAGAAAACATAGAAAATAGAAGGGGAAGCCATGCTTAGTCCAATAAAGTAAACATGAGGGAATTTCCCCATTTATGTTACCGTCTATTATCTCAATGAAAAAGAATACCAAGTCATGAACAAGAACTTCAAGGGGACCTTCTTTATTGTTATCCATTTTGTATAAACAAGAAATACATATTACAGCAGCCGCGTACTATCTTGTGACAATTAAATACTTCAAGAACTCAAAAGAATAATCAGCAGTACTTCTAATGGAGTGGAGAGTTGAGTCCTTCTTGAGAAGACAGTGAATGTAAAGGTTGATGCCTCCTGGAAGACAGTGACCCTGGAGATGGCATCTTCCTGAAAGAAGGCCTTTTTTCAAGTATCTGCAAAGTTCTCTTAGAATAAAGATCCTTGACAAATGGTGAAGCTCTCTCCCCGAACTTTTGAACGATAAAGAATAGAACCCTGTAGCCTACAAGGATGAAATAAATAAAAGCCAAATCCCACCACTTTGAATGTGCCAGTGAGATTCCAAACATGTTGGTCACCACGAATTCGCCTTTGATCTTATCGCCTCCAGGGAACAGAGGATCGAATTCAAGGCCAAGAAAATCATTCTTACATCCACCCTAAAATTCCAATGACAACAGGCAGAGATTGAAATCTCCATGCTAATTGTGTCTATTAGTAAAGCTTTTGCTTAACATGATATGCCTTATAAGGTTTAGGCTACATGTAAGACTAAGGCTTATGATTCCAAAATAACTTTCTCCATTAAGTTTAATCCTGGTTTTCTATGCGCTCTTTAATATCATTTCAAATACATAAGATATGAATGAAGAAAAATGAAATGAAACTTTACAAAATTACCTGAATTCCCCATGATCCATAATTGATATAAGAAACAGGGTAGCGCCAAAACGGCTTTGGAAGATCGGGTATCAATCTGAAGAATCCAGAGGTCATCATCATCAATCCCTGCATAGATGCCCAAAAATGAAGACCAGGCTTACACAAAATCAAGTCCATCAACGACCAAAAAAAAAAACACTTTAATAGGGTCTGCTCTTACAATCATTCCAGCCCCAACAATAAGTCCCATCAAGAAATTGGGAACTAATGAAGCTACAACCATCATCAGGCTCTCTATAACAGATATGCATCCAAAGATATTGAGACAGAAGAATGCATAATAGGAGAATCCTGGTCGAAATTTGACCATGTGAAAGCATATAGTCCCAGTGACTAGTGCAATTGCAACCAAAAATGGGAAAGAAGAGATGTAGTTGGATAAGATGTAAACTGTAACTCCATAATACCCATTAAGCTTTTCTTTGTAAAAAACCTGCATTACAAGAAAGAACAAGGCTTTAAGATCTCAAAGCTATCAGGTACAACATCAAAATTCTTCTCGTGTTTATTTTGAAGGTGCTTCCGCAAACAAGAGTATTACCTTCATTTCTTCAATGAAGGATGGGAAACCTCCAATGGACATAAATGTCATGAAGCCTGTTATAAATCCACCACAAGATATCCTGGCCAAGATTGAAGTGTAGCCATGGCCAATATCAAAGAAGATAGAACCAACACAAATAGAGACAACGATGTAGATGACTATTCTAGCCCAGTAATATCCCACATCCCTGGACATGTTTACAAATGACCTTTTGGTCAACGTTGAGAGCTGCTTCCACCAGCTAGCTTGACTCCCCCTCTTCGTCTCGGTTTCTAATCCTTCCTGAAAAACATGAAATCTTCAGCATTTGTTTTGGTGATGAAGGCAACAAACAATCTAATGAATTCAGAGCGCATATTTTACAGAATCCAATTGCTTCATATAAAGGATAACAATAGCACAAGCTCTGGTTTCAGTTGCTTACAATGGCTGATATTTCCCGTATCTTCTTTTTTGCCATTTTCGCATAGTTTGAGCGCCTATATTTCTCAACAAGTCTTGCTTTGATTGCAGATGTCACCATATTCATAAGAGGATCCGATGATGTTGGGATATCCTATAAGTAAGAATATAATTATATAATGTTAACCTGACAAAATCAAAAAGAACTATGAATCCAATGATTAGGTTTAATGATGGAGTCATAAAAGATTTTCAACTTTTAAACGTGAGCACATAATACACCAAAATGAGACAACAGAAGGCATCTACAACTGTTAATATTTATGCGTTGAAGATGTATTCGGAAACACCAAATTATGTGGAGTTGGGAAAATAAATACATGAATTTTCTGAGATCCTTTTAGTGTGGCTGTCACTGCATCAAAGTCCGAATTTATGCAACGTAGGAAGTGATCAGAAGGGTTCCTTCTACTCGGGCATGGAAAACCAGCTTCAGCAAAGAACTGTGAAAGCAACCAATAAAAGTATTAGATTGCAGTAAAGTAATTAACATGGCGATGATTTTTATGCTTGGAAGTTAGGCTCATTTTGAGGCTTTTTAAGACTGTTCCTTTTTTCCTTGTTTCAATGCTGCAGACTATTAATGCTTGCCTTCAGGTTTGAAAAAACAAGGCTGTTGCATACCTCTACAGCCATCTTTGCTTCTCCAAAATAAACAGTTTCACCGCTGGATAGTAAGGAAAGGTCATCAAAGAGAGCGAAAACTTCACTACTTGGTTGGTGAATGGAAGAGATAACTGTCCTTCCATCGCGGGATATGTTTCGAAGAGTTTGAGCCACAAAGAAAGCTGAGGCACTATCTAGGCCGCTAGTGGGTTCATCAAGGAACAGGAGATGCGGCTTTGTGAGGATTTCCAGTCCAACACTCAGTCTCTTCTTTTCACCACCACTGATTCCTCTCAAATGCCAATGTCCAATCAACCGATCAGCACAGTCATGGAGACCCATTTCTATGATTGTTCCTTCTACAACATCTTGAACCTCCTCTTTGCTCATTGAGGATGGAAGCCTCAGTTTTGCTGAATAAGTTATAGTTTCTCTGACTGTAAGAGTCCCTAACAATACATCTTCTTGTGTCACATAAGCCTGTGGCAATTTGACATTTAAAAGAATTAATGAACAAATTTGATTGGTCTAAATTAAATGTTTTCAAACGGGAATTTGCCATCATGAAGACAGTTTGCATGAACTTAAAGACAGAGTCACTTACAACACCACAATCTGCCTTCCTCTTCTCTCCATTGAAAAGAATTTTTCCAGTCATGATCACTTTTCTTGAGAGCCTACCTGTAGCAAGTTCAAGAGCCCAGTTTAGTTTCAGCAAATGGTGTCACAAGGCAACAACTACTTGTGGATGGTAACATGAAAAACATGCGTAACCGCATGACAAGACTTGAAGGACAATAGGGCCATGGTCCCCTATGCATTTATTCTTTGCAGTATCCACCTCTGCATGCATCATATAATGTAGAGTTAATATTTTGTCATGTCTGCTAAAAAGGTAACATGATGAAACTTTTAGCTCACCCCCGAGACAAATTCGCTTACAAATTCCTTTGGATTGTATGGCTGCTTTTATTATTATTATTTTTTTCTTCCAAATTCTGGAATTTTCCTCTTCACTTTTATTCAATTTTGGACATTGATTCCTGTTCCAGTTGGGTGGTCATTATGGACTGTGCAATTTATTCATCCAATACCATTTTGCAATAACTGCTCTTTGAAAGGCCATGTAAATTTATTAAAAAAAAAAAAAAAGGAAAACAATCAAGAGTTAGTCTCCTAGATTGGGTTGGGCCTGATATATAAATAAATAACTCGGGATAAAGACGAGCCCACCAAGCCCATAGACCTCGTTTTGGGCCTGACGCGTCAAAACTAATAAACCGTCAAATATCAACAAAATAAAATAAAATAACGTTTTTATTTAGAGTATTATTTGGTAGACGCCTAGATGGATGCGTACTGATATTAACTGTTAATTACAATCAATCCATCATTCATAAAAAATAAAAAAAAAATTAACTGACCTATTATCATTAAATAATAAATTAATTATAATTAATAAGTAAAATTAGTGTATATCTTATTCTTGCATCTACTTAAATTTTTGTTTTATTTAGACATGGCAGTTCCAATCAAAACTCAACGGCCATTTCAAAGGTCGTTGGCAATAAAACCCACCCATGCTTGCATGCAATTCAGTGGACCAGCTGGGAAATTACTTTCGGACTATGCTGTCTTTACATTCGAGACATTTACATGCCCTGAAGAAGAAAATGACCCCAATTGACAGAGAGAGACTCCAGTTTTTTTTTTTTTCTTTCTTTCTTTTAAACGAAATTTATTAAATCATATATTATATAGAATAAGTAACTTTCTCTTTTCCATAAAACTCGTAACTTTTTTCATCATTAGATTCTAAAATTTTGAAGATTAAAATTTAAATTTTTAATCATTAAATATTGCCTGTAGACAAACTATTGTTTTTGTCCTTTGCCATGGATTCTAACATGAAAGAGAACTGCCACTTTCAGCTTCCCTTGGCTTTTGGATTCCTTGTTGGGAATCAAAATGTGGGCTTCTTGAAATTGAGTGATTAACATTACATTTTAAAATTCTATATTGTAAAGAAAGCATAACTCTACTAGGATTTGAGTCGTTTGTGCGCACATTTGTTTCTAAAAACGTAAATCCATGGCCCTCCCACCTGAGTCGGTAGAAAGTTGCACAGGCTATCTCACCAAAACGAAAGTGTTAAGAAGCAAAAGGTTAGGCCTTTATATTAACTTCTTGTTGTTGCCAAATTAGTTGCCCCAGAAGAGGGCAGTTTAGCTTTCCCCAAAACATCTGAACAGGAGAAAACGCCCACACATTACTCTTTCAACGGAAACTTAAATTTCTGTGTTCATCAATTCAATGAAACTTTTCTAGGTTTGCGATAAGGAGTGTTCAGTTTCCAGACATTCTATGCCGACACTCCCAATTTTGGTTGCTTAACCAACCGCCAATCAAAAATTTATTAGTTAGATATGTCCCGGAAGACAATTTGATAAAATTTACATTAAAACGTCAGTTGCCTAGTAGCCTTAAACCCATCAAGGAAATCAAGGGAAAAAAGGGAACTCAAAACCATACCTGCTAGAGCATCAAGAAGTGTGGACTTTCCAGAACCGGATGGACCCATAATAGCCATGATTCTGCCTGGTTCAGCATACCCATGAAGCCCTTGAAGCAACCTCTTACTTGGTCCATGACCAAAATTTGGCAGCACAACATTTAGATCCTCCCACACCAAATGGGTCCCTCTCTTCCTTCCACTCCCCGAAACCGCCTTGTCATAATGATGAATACTGTTGTTACTGCCGCCACCGCCGGCGTACGCACCACCACCAATATTATTACTACTAGTTGCCTCCTCTATCTCCATAGCGCCCCCCGACTGAAGATTCTGGTGATGAGGAGCTTAAGTTAGTGAAAAGAAAATGCAATATGCAAGAGGGTAGCAACATGGCAAACCTTTTAGGTGTGCATGTCGTGCACGATTGGTTAGCTCACCTAGTGATTGGAAATACAACAATCACCAAACAACCAATTCTATGAATGCAAAAATGAATGAATTGGGGATCATGGATCAAGTCTGGTATGGGAGAGGAGTGAGAAGGAGACACTTGGGGGAGGGGGGAGTTAATGATGCGTATTCGAACAGATAGACTTGTATGGTTGGCAAGTAAAGGAATTAAATGTTGGGTTTCTGTTGTGCCTACATGTACAGCTCCCCTTTGGCTGTCTGTAGTGGTAACGTTGACATTCATGTCACTTTTTATTATTCAGTAGGATGGTTCTCATACGTGGTTCCTTCAATAATTAACAATTTTTTTTTTTTTTTTTTTTGGTTTCTTCCTTGGATTGCCATCAATATTAGTGACTAACTTGCATTGCAGGTAACTCCCTCTTTCTCTCTTCCATTTTGCTTTCTTCTTCTTATTTTTCTTATTAAGGGATGTAGCAGGCTGATTAAATGTTATTAGACAGCTGATGAAGATATATGCGAGCGGAGCTTGATTTTATTGCAACCTAACTCCCCAAGTAGCCCAAGTTTGCTGAAGTCAAACGTCTTGGGATCCTCATCTCAACAGACCAAATTTAGTATAGCCTCCTTTCATCTCAAGTGCGGACGTGAAGAGAAATTATAACTCACAAAATTTTAGTCTAAATGGGAAAGAAGGATTTGAATTTAAATTTTGAGAGTTCATTTTTTTGTAAACTAATTTTTGCCAAAATTAACGAGGTAAGAATCATTTATGTCCTAAGCTTCTTGTCTTTCCTTGGCAGTAATTCATACAATGAGAGGCCTAAAAATTGCGAGTACCAGTCTGTTGCCTTTGTTAATTTCTTCATTATAGGGGAATGGGGTTTGAAAAACCTAGACGTTGTCTTTGAATTAAGGCCACAAAGTCTTTTCCATTTAATTAGTTGTTTTTTTAATTATGATTATTATTATTGTTGTTCATGCCTATATTTTAATCAATTCCACTCTTATGTCCAATTAATACGAACACCCATAAGACCAACGACGGTGAACGAGTGAGATTCTTATAAGTGTGCAAGTGTGTGTGTGTGTGTGTGTGTGTGTGTGTGTGTGTGTGTGTGGAGATCATCGAATGAAATTGATACGAAGATCTGACAACCAAGAGGTTGTTTATTGGAATTGGTTGGTAGCAATCAGGCTGACAGAGAACGGTTGGAGAGTGAAGCAAAAATTAATTTCGGTTGGCCCTGCGGTATGACACGACACGTCTCAGCTGTGATAATCAATCAAACATGTGTTCCCCATTAGACTTTGACGTCTAGCGGTAAGTGAAATGATGCGAGGCTGGCCAAGTCTCCTGCCGCGGACGGACAACAGGCAACTCGCGGGACCTCTTCTCCCAAAATATATAACTTGCGGCTCGGCAGACACCACAATTCATATATATATATATATATATATTAAATAACTTTTATTACTAACCCCTCCCCCTCCCTCCTCTTAAAAAAAAAAAACACGTAAAATCATTATAATTTTGAATTGAAAATAAATTAATATATAAAAGATATAATAATTTTACATATTTGGGGTAGTAATAAAAGTTAAAAACATATGAATTATATTGTTTGATTTATTAGTCCTTAAAGGATTATGGGGTCCCGTCCTATAATCCCTCATTAACTGCAATTACTTACCACTAACACTAATTACATTCCTCAAAAAAAATAAAAAAAATAAAAAATAAAATATATATATATATAGGCAATGGGCACTGGAATAAATAAGGGGGTGTTGGGGGCGGGGGAGGAGGAAAGGGCCCCACCCAGTTCTCCTAAATAAATGCACTTTTGTCGCCGTTGACTCTCCAACAGTTGTTTTTTTCCGGTTAGCTTGCTCGCGTGCCACGCCACCAAACTTTTATTTATTTATTTATTTATTTATGTTTATTTTGTTTTGTGAATAAAAAAAAAAAAAAAGAAAAAAAGACAAGGTTTGTACGACTAACTTCGATATTTCGTAGGAACATGAAAAACGCTGCACAACCCAATTTTTTTCCAGCATTTTATTAAAAATCTATCCAAAATGAAAACGATTTCTTTTTCTTTTTTTCTTTTTTTTTTTTGTTCCCCGGTGGGGTCGGGGAGGGGGGCGGAGGGGAGGGGTGTGGCGTCCACCCTTATTACATCTTCTCTTCTCTTCTCTACGAGAAAAGGCCCCAAACGCAGAACCTTTTTTTTAAAAAAAAAAAAAAAGTAATAAAAAGTCGTTAATTTTTTTCCATTAATAAAAACAGAAAAAAAAAACTACTAAACGTTTTTCTTTTATGGGAAATTAGGTAATAAACTGACTGAATCAAAAAGAGCGAGAATTTATTATTTATTATGAATGAAAAGAATTTCTCAAACCAAAAAGAAAAAGAAAATAAAGCAAACGGATAAATAAATAAATAAATAAATATTAATGACGAGACCCATCAAACCGCTTATTCAATAAAAAAAGAAAAAAGTAAAAGTAAAAAATAAAGGAAATGGCTGACACGTGCTGCCCCGACTGCAAGAGAGCGACGGAGGTGGTGTTCGATCACTCTGCGGGCGACACGGTGTGCTCGGAATGCGGCCTTGTCCTGGAGGCTCATTCCATTGACGAAACCTCCGAGTGGCGGACATTCGCCAACGAGTCCGCCGAAAACGACCCCGTCCGCGTCGGCGGCCCTTCCAATCCTCTCTTCGCCGACGGCGGCCTCTCCACCGTCATTTCCAGGCCCAAGGGCGGCTCCGCCGATTTCTTGTCCACTTCCTTGGGCCGTTGGCAGAACCTTGGCTCCAATCCCGATCGCTCCCTTATCCAGGCTTTTAAGACCATTGCCACCATGTCTGACAGGTTTTTATTTTTTCACTATATTATTTAAACAATAAAGTTATTTCATTTTATTTTTTTCTTTTCTACTACTTGTTTTTTATTTATTTAAATATGTGGGAGATGGGATTATTATTATTATTGTTGTTGTCTTGTTATTGAAATTGTTTTTTTTTTTTTCCCTTGCTATAGTATAATAATTTGTCTGATTCAAGTATAAATGATGTTCTGCATGCAGGTTGGGACTAGTCGCAACCATAAAGGTATGTTCAATTTCTTATATTTTTTCCACTTTGAATTCATCAATAAGTTGTTGGCAACCATTGTCGGCGGTGGTGGAAATGAAGCATATGTCTTATGGGGAATTACTAGATGGAGGTGAACTAAGGTATAACTGTGAACAACCCCTATTAAGGAATAATAAATGGGAGAAGGAACAATGGCTGACATTTGACATGTTATCTAAGATGCCACCTTTTGATTTATAGCCTGGATTAATCTTGGGTTTGAAGGACGAAAGGCAGAAACCAGAACTGAAATCAAGAGACATGGATTTGTTCTCGTATTTTCTTGGTAAACTAGATTTCTAGACTACGTTAAATTTGGAATGGCAGAGTCATGCGCCTATTGAAGATTATACCTTTTTTGAAGAGGCCTTCTAATTTTTCCTTTTTCTCACATTTGAATTATAGGGTGATGATGTTTCAATTATAACGTGTTTATTTATGAAAATTTGCTGTCTTGATTTCTCACCTTGCATAAAGGCATGGTAATTTATGTTGTGGAAGGCACAGAATATATATTCCATTAGCTGGCTTTTATTTGCAATTTCTTTTTTTTTTTTTTTTTTTTGAGTGAAATGAAGGACCGAGCTAATGAAATATATAAGAAAGTAGAAGATCATAGACCTCTTAGAGGACGAAATCAAGATGCAATCTTAGCTGCATGCCTTTATATAGCTTGCCGACAAGAAGACAAACCACGCACTGTAAAAGGTACAGTTTTGGTGTTTGATGGCTTTGATATGTTTATATTTGTTCCTTCATATTATTGTGCGAGAATCCTTCAACCTATGAATGCCAATTAGAAATTTGTTTGGTTGCTAATGGAGCCACAAAGAAGGAGATTGGCCGTGCAAAGGAGTATATTGTGAAGCAACTAGAGGTGGAGATGGGTCAGTCTATGGAAATAGGAACCATACATGCCGGAGACTTTTTGGTGGGTTTATCGTTGAAGTAAAACTTTTTATTGATTGGCATTTGTGGAGTTAAATTATTTTTTCTTTATATGCATTTGTGGAGTTTGACCCGTCCGCCTGAAATTTCAGTGACGGTTTTGTTCTCATCTTGGGATGAGCAATCAAGCAGTTAAAGCAGCCCAAGAAGCTGTCACAAAATCTGAAGAGCTTGATATAAGGTAAAGATTCTGTTTCTCTCTGTTGCATTGCATGAAATTAATTTCTTTATAACAAAGATGCAGTCTCTACCTACGCATATAAAAAAAGGCATCCTGGACATGAGGCTTTGTGGCCTCTACCCATGAATATGCAGCACAATATTGAATGAGACTCAATAATTTCTGTGTCTTGAGTAAGTCAATTCTGTTTGTACTTTGTTCTGTTTTTTCTCTTGGCTCATCACTCATGAGGTTCTTCCTTGCACCATGCAATTTATTAGCTTGGGCACCTCGTCTGTTTTATGCCCCAAATGGAATTTAAATGGTGTCATATTTATATGTAAAGTCATGGATTAGATTTGAAAACAGTGAAAATGGGGATGCGGCTTTGGAGAGTCACAAGCAGTATAATTTTGTGGATCTGTACCTGAAGTGAGAATGACTTCATTAGTCGCTGTCCAACAGTGCAATTGTTGCAATTGTTCTTCTGTAGCAGTGAAGGGATAGTTGGGGAAGGGACTTGTAAATAGTGTAATGAAAATTTTGTTCATGTTCGACTTTCAGGCGAAGCCCCATATCTGTAGCAGCAGCCGTCATTTACATGATAACTCAGCTCTCTGACGACAAAAAACTTATTAAAGGTTAGAAAGATGATGAGAGAGCATTAATCACTGGGTAATTTTTTGAGTGAAGACCATAGTGTAGCTCTATTTGTGCAGATGTATCGCTGGCTACAGGAGTGGCAGAAGGGACCATTAGGAATGCCTATAAAGATCTCCATACATTTGCTTCGAGGATTATACCAAGCTGGTATGCCAAGGAGGCAGACCTGAGGAACCTTTGCAGTCCTTAAATGTTCTAGGAGACCACATCAGTGACAAAAGGATGTGTGGCAGCATTTTTGCAGTTAGAATGCCTGCTTCGGTTCCCTTCGGTTTGGAGAAAGTATTCTTGCTCACACTTGGCTAAATTATCTTTGCCCTGACTCGCATGTCTTTAGCTGTAGTCTTACTGCAGTTACAAACAATGAAGGGCTCAAAGAAAGGTTCGCCTTTTTTGGGGGTCTTTTCTTGAGGGCAGCAATGGCTACTTAAGTGTACGATGTAGATGTAATCAGGGATTTCCGGCTCCTTTCTTGTATATAGTAAGAGCTTCTTCAAGCAGTAGGTGGGGAGAGCGTTTCAGATAAAAAATGTTTGACATGTAATTTTAAGTATCTGGTGGACTTAATCTATTGTATTATAATGTAGTGAGGAATGCCTTAAATTTCCTAGTGTCAGATTGTAAGTCTGAAACCTTGTCTTTCTTTTTTTTTGTTGTTTTCGTGTGTGTGTGTGTGTGTGGTGTTGACATTGTATGGAACAAAGCATGAATCCATAGTTTGCAGGGAAGAAGCAACCGCCAGTACTTTGTCATTCCTAAAGTTGATGTCTGGACAGAGTCCAATGCTCAGGGGTCAGTGGTGATCAAGCATCTAAAGAAGCAGTGGAATCTCGTCATTTGAAGTCATATTAAATGCCCGTCAATCTCTTAACGACCTTTCGCCTAGCCCGACGAATTTGTTTGGTTTGCATTTAACCATTTAGGAGGATTTTTTTTTTTTAGTATCTATCGACGCCTGCTTTAGCCATTTTTCGCGCGGAAGCGATGAGCTAATTTTCCCTTGAATTGTGCTCTTTTTGAGCATTTTCCTCTCGATGCAAAGTTGAGAAGAATTGAGTGGGCTTGACAAATGTTTTTACTTTTTCTGCGGAGATATGTGATTTGGGGTTGGACGTAGCTTTTATGGCAAGTGGGGTGGTGGGGGGGGGGGGGCTATCCAACACATACCAATATGATGGGGATGATTAAGTGAACAATCAAATCAATCAACATTTCAATGTGCCAAATTTTTGCCCCAGCACTTGGGTCGAATAGGCGCAGGTCTTCTAGGACACGTACGGTGATATGGTAATATTTGATCGTAAATTTGTCTCCCTGTTATTATTTGTAATAGTCTAATTGGTCATTAGTTGTAATAATATATTAAATATTTATAAATATACAATTAGTAACATGATATTACTGTTTAATAATTTGTGTCACCGTGCATGCCAAGCAGCAACCCACCGTATCCAATAAGACCAAAAGTGCCCCCATCTCGTTGAGGCCATTTGTGACTTGTCACCTTTTTGTGGACGGCGCGCGTGGGAAAAGATTCCTTCCGCCGATTAAGGTAGGACCGTCCGCAAAAAGATTCCACGGATCCATCAGTAGGAATCGGACCCACCACCCGACTGGGCTTTTACTTCCACGGCTCATAGTCTACTTACTGCCGACCCCACAAAGAAGACGGCGAATGAGGACCTTATTGCACAATAAATATCAGAAAATTTGGACGATTGAGAAACTCCCCTTTAGTTTATTAGGATTTGATTGCCAATTAATTAAATGGTAGCATTCTCACATATCACGAGGCCCCATATTGGCACGGGCCATGGAGATTCATGAATAGTGAATAAGAAGAAAGGGCAATATTGATTGTCAAAAAAAAAAAAAAGAATTGGAAAAAATTAGTTTCCCGTTTCTCTGAAAGACAAATGAACCAAAAATCAATAACATCGTATGTCAGCTCTGTACATTCAACCAAAAGAAGTTGAAAACAAAACAAAAAAAAAAGAAGAAGAAGAAGAAGAAGAAGAAGAAGAAGTAATTATAGTTCTTAAACTGGTCATTTATAGTCTCATTTTTATATATTTAATAATTCTTAATACACTTTTGGCCCTACGCATATGTAATAGAATCCATTCCTGCCAAATGACGAGCATTGTCATCTGAGTCTGATGAGGACCTAAGAAATATTTTTCCTTCCCCACTTGGCCTAAGAAATTCATTGTGCAGGGATATATATTATATATGTGATTAACTCACGAGGAATCTCAATCAAAGGATGACTTTAAGAAAGTCAAAGAAAAAATACATTTTAATCTGTTTAGCAGAGAATATATTTGTTTAACGTTAAGAGCAGATGGTAGTAAAAATCTAATATCAAATTGACAAAAGAGTCGCGTGTTTAGGTAAGAAAACCATTACAAACACCCAAGAAGTATGATGCATTCACGGAATGCAAAGGAGGACTTTTTCCTTTGACAGATACAAAGAATGCAAAAGGAAGTTGGGCAACCCATCTAAAGCCAATTCACTGCTTGGATATTATTGCCGTCCGTAGTTGACAGATGGGGGCGAAATAGTCCAGTGTGAGGAGGAGGTCACTATTTGCGTCAAGGTTGCGTAATTTTTCTACCGCGTGTACATTTCCATAACGATGGTGTTCTTCCAAAATTCAGCATCTTGGACTAGCCATCCCAAAAGATCATCAATTCCCAAATGAAATGGATGTAGCAGTAATTGGGACGAAATAATAAATGTGATATATGATTGGTCTTATAATCATGGTTACATAGATATTTTTTATGCAATATCTTTGTACGAAGATTAGCTGAATTAAATCATCTCTTTTCCCATTTCCATTCAAGAGTTCTTGTGCGTTTTCACGACACTTTGAGACGCCGAGACGCCGGAAAAAGAGACAATTTCCTTTTTTTTATAATAATAAGTAATGAATTATAAATAATTTCACTTCACTTTAATTTTGTATACAGAATAAATACGTTTAAGAGAATATTTTAATGTAAAACGTCCCAAGAAGGATCTTCCGCTGCACGGATTCCCTGAGAAACGAAGTCATAGGCAATTAAGGATGGCTGGCAGATATTATCGTCAAATTTTCACCTTTCATTAATTTTCCCCGAACTTAATCTCATATGGACCCCACAATTCTCTCTCTCTCTCTCTCTCTCTCTCTACACGTGGACCTGAGAAGGCCATGTAAAAAGACTTTGCCTTTCCAAGGATCTTAGTCAAGTCCTTTCGAGTTCGAGTGATTCTCCTCAGGCTTTTCTGCTGTGGTCTTATATGGTGGTACCACAGAAGGTACCAAAAAAAAAAAAAAAAAAAACCAATCAACTAGAACTTGCCCATGACACCTCCGCATATCTCAGTTTTGTAGTATATCTGTATGTTGGCCCCTCTTGCATCAGGTTCTCTCGTGCCACTATGACTTTGTTCCATTCTATTTGGGTCCTTTTGTCCATCTTTCCAATTCTGGTTTGTGGCTCTTGGTGCCCACATAACTATCTTCCACAAGGCAATCAACAATTCCAGCAGAAAACTGATCGCTTCTGGGAATTCCAAGAGCAATCCAACTCTTGGGTTGAAGTAGAACTTCCTTATGACCTGGTCTCCTGTGTTAATGAAAACTGCACTACAGTAGGTTCACTTGATCAGATAAAAGAAACTAAACGGGATCAAAGTCAACATCATGGTATCAGCCAAACTGAGAGTCTGAAAATAGAGGATGGCGATAGAAGGGGAGTAAGGGAGAACTCTGAGGCTGTTTTGCCTCTGAGAAAGAGAATTTCTTTGACTAAAATGTCTGATACATCCATTTGGGTCACTGGTGAAAGTGGGTCTATTTATGAGAGGTTCTGGAATGGAGTGCAGTGGGTAATAGCACCCCATGATCTGCCGGTATTAGGGGATCATGCAATCTCAGTCTTTGTTGTCAATCAGAAAATTCTTGCTCTATCAGAAGCAGGACTTCTCTATCAGGTACTGTCTACCCCTTTCTTCATATTTTGATCATATCAAAGCTAGGAAAGCTATAGATGTATTATTGACAGAAATATAAGCATGAACATTTTTACAGACAAAGCCATGTTGATTTTCTGATTGCCTAGTTCCAGAATCTGAACACAGCTTGCTTGTCCCTTAATTGCTTATTCTTGTTCTGTTTCTATCAATTTCAGTTTAGGATGGGATTGTAACTCTTAGCATAACCTGACTTTTCAACAGACTCCACAGCGTTAGAGTCTCGTGCACTGGATACACAATTTTTAATCAGGAAGGTTAAAGAGCTATTTGTTTGTGACCACTTGATCTGCATTTACATTACAAGTGTTGATCTTCTACTAATGAAAAACTAATAAAAAACTCGGTCTAAAAATAGATTCACCTAACACTATGACTACAAGAATAAGTTTTATTACTTGTATTAGTTGATTCATCATCTCTTTCCCTCTTAGATGCAACTGAGTGAGAATTCACAACCACTTTGGGCGGAGTTCACACCTACCCCTGAACAAAGTACATTTAAAGAAGCAGAAAAAAGTTCTGTGATCCTAGTAAAGTCTGGTGTTGTTTCACAGGATGGAGCGTAAGTGCATCATTTTCACTTTATGGCCATTTATTTGCTAATATGCATGTGCTGCGGTCAGAATAGCATAGTTATATTTCTTTATTACGGAGATTCAACTTATAAATTCTTGCTTTTGCTGCACTGGCTTCCAGGAGAATATATTTCTGCACAAAGAGTGGGTGGTTGTTAGAACTCTGTGAGGTTGAGCCTCCAAGGTAAACTGAGTTCTATACAACTAAAAACTCTAATAACTTACTTGATCAACATCAGTTTAAAAGTCCATTCTTTTATTTAAAGTGAACACTGTAATGCGGTGACTAACATTATCCTGGGCTTTTGTGCCATGAACGTAGGACAGATGGGTAAATCATGGGCGTCCACCTGGTGCAGATGTTGCAGCAATTGCTGATGCCACCACTATTAGAGCAGAAGTAGTATACACCATAAGGTTACCTTTCTGCCTCTCCCTCTCTCTCTTTCTCTCTCTCTCTCTTTCTCTCTCTCTCTCTCTCTCTCTCTCTCTCTCCTTCTTTTGTATGCATGCATCCCTCACCTGCAAAGGAGAGTGGCTTTGTACATAAGGTTTCATGATATGCGTCTGCTGCTATTCCCAGTAAACTCATGAACTAAATGTAATTCATGAAATAATAGTGATAACTATGGGAATTCCAACTGAAAGGATATTGCCTTATTGAGGATTGCCAACATCTTTGGTGAGGTGGCAATATCAGATGTTTTAAGTAACAACATTCATTTTCTTTTTTCACATAAGTGCTACTGCTATGCAGTTCTGCAGGTGATCTTTACGAGTATGACAGTAACTCAAAGCCATCATGGAAGAAGCATATATGGGCACAAGGAATGGCTGAAGATGCCTCTCTGCTGCCATCAAGGGGGTGCACCTTACATGGCTTGGGTGGGGACTACTCCATGTCCCTATTTCTTTTAACAAAGGTATCATGTCTGCAAGTATCAACAATCTTGCATACCTGTCTTTCTGCTGACTTGGGGAAATTTTACATGACAAAGCATATGAATTATCATCTTGTTTTCAGAAAACGGAATAGCTTTCCAAGTATCATTCACAAGATCTTTGCACACAGGGTGGTAATTTGATAGAAAGACGGTTGCATCAAAGGAAGTGGAAGTGGATGATTCATGGAAGTCCCCTCAACCATCAGCTTACATCAATCACTCCAGTTATACACCATGAGACAAATGAAAGAGTCTTACTGTTGTTTTGCACTACTTCGTCTGGCTCCATTCTAGAATATCAGATACCAAAACATTCAGGTAAGACAAGCAGCTAAATTAAACAATCTATTGGCCTATCTAAAATTGGTATACTTTTCCTGTCCTTTTTCTTTTGTAGTTCAGTAGTTCCATACTAACCTAAAAATGCACACTTGTTTCAGTTATAGAATTTTGCTCTAAAATCAGAAATGCTGAATGTTCACTGCAAATGTTTTCGAATGAAGACAGGTAATGTTCAAGAGAACTTGATTCCTGAAGCATGGATAAGTCATATGCATCCACTGCATGCAAGAGCTGCAAGAGGAGTTGCCGGACTACAAATTCAACTTGGCAGGATTCTTTTTCCACTGGATGACGGCAGACTTGCAGAATTGCATTTACCAGGACTAGGTGGGGAAAATATGGGACCAAATCAGCAAGTAAACACAAAAAGGAAAGCATCGTTCAAGTATGTATGGACAATATTAGATGCCCCAGAGACTGAAGGATGGAATCTAGAATATTGTAAAGAAGAGCGTGGATCAACAAATTGCATTGCAGGCACAAAAGATGAGCCAAATGAATCAGGAAGTATAAGAGCAACAACAAGAAGGCGAAAGGGAAACCAGCCACAGCAAGATTACTTATATGTAGGTGTTAGCAGGGCAATGAAAGCCCCAGAAGCATACAATTTCCCAGATCATTGGATTAAAAGTAACTTCTGCCTGCGAATGATGCATGGAGGCAAATCCTTTTTCCTAATAACAGATGGTGGCTTGACCTTTGAGTACCTTTATGCTGAAAATGTGTGGCTCTGGCTCAGGCACGATCACTCAACACCAATGAAAGGTGCTCTGGGAAACTACAATGGAAGCTTATTTTTGGTAGACATATATGGGAGTCTTATTATGAGAGGAAGGACTGGTGAGGAACTGGCATGGGTAAATTGCACTGCCATGAGGAAAGGCAAGCAAATAATTGGAGGACGTCCATGGGATGAAATTCCGGGCAAAGCCACAAAAGTTACAGTAGAAGATGCCATCTTCTTTGTGAGCAAAAATGGAAGATTAATGCAATTCACGGTGAGTATGCTTGCCATAAGATTATTTACCTGCCTTAAGCAGACTACTTCTGATGAGCAAGTAAGCAAGTAAAGATCTGCTATTTTCTGTCTATGGATATATCTTTTTATTGTTATAGACCACAGTAAAATTTGCTGTTGGACTCGATTGTTTCTTCCCATTCTTTTCACAGTCAAACACATAAATGAAATCAGATGCTATCAGCTCAACAATGAAAATGTTGGTGGGATAATTGCTCTGATTCTTACTTGATCCAATTTACTAACAGGTTGCTCTTAAGAAGTTTAAATGGAAAGATTGCCAAAACCCTCCAAATACCAAAGTTGCAAGCATTGTCGATCAAGAGCTATTCAGGCAGAATATAGTGTTTGTCATTGGAGTGAATGGCCGGCTGTATCAGTATAACAAAGTAAGCGAATTATGGCATGAGCATTATCAGTCTCAGCATTTGATTCTAGCAAGATTGCCAGGAACTGCTATGAGGTCATCATCATTATCACTCGCAGGCTCACTGTTTATGCTTTCAGAAGATGGTGGACTAGTTGAATATCAATGGAACTCAGGAGATGGTTGGAATTGGGTCGAACATGGCAGACCTAATAAAGGTGTGATCTTGATCACTCCCCCTAGCCCTTGCTTTGAAGGTAATCAGTTATTTCTCGTTGGTTCAGACGGAAAAGTATACATGAGGTACTTGGACCAAGCAACATGGAAATGGAAAAACTGTGGCTTCCCATGTGTGGGAAAGCTAATGCATGGACATCAAACAGAAACAAAGGGTAAGGATATGAATAGTGAATCTTGTATTGATGAAGAGTTGGCAGCAAGCTTGGAGAAAGACTCAGAAAACCTCAGTGATCACGATGGAAATTGTGACCCAAAGGTTTGTATGGATATGCTGCTATACTGTTAAACATTACCGATGCAAAACTGATATTCACCAACTTATTCACAGGTGGCATCGACAAGGCCAATCCCCTTTTCTGAGGATTCAGTCATCTTTGAGCTAAGAGATGGCAGAGTAAGCAATACTTCTTGACTCGTACACTTTCTGATTCCCCATCCTCAAAGAACCTACCCTATATGACATAATTTTGAAGGACTGTTTACATCTTAAAATATTTCTGTGAATAGGAAGGTAGAAACACTTTCTATCCACATTCTGTACTCTTTCTAGTCTATTCATGCCAAACTAAAATAGGTCAAATGAAACATAATGTAATTATAAACATTTGGGTCAGAACATTAAAAAGAAAAGTGGGAAGAAAGATAAAAAATTCGATGGCTTTATTCACAGTACTACTTGATGCAGTTGGCAGAAATGCGACGGTTTGAGGACACAGAGTGGTCTTGGTTGCGATTTATTGGCACACCTTCAAGCTTGTGCAGAGCCAGTTACTGGACTGCTGTGGCATCGTAAGTCTAGAAGAAATACAGCAACAAGCTTACTAGGAACAGCCAGATTATGCACAGCAGGTAGAACATATGATTCTGTAGTATTGTACAGTTAACACTTAACATAGAAGAGGAGCAAGCAAGTATATGGTCGCCTTGTTGCCGGAGGAGGCAGAACAATGGAAAGAGAATACCTTTATCAATGAGTTACATGACTCAACACAGGAAAAATAAGGTTATGAGATAAATTCGAAGGAGCCATCCATTCTTCTGGCTCTATGCATGGCCTGAAAGCCCTGATTTGAGTTTCTGCTTGGTATAAATTTACATGCTTGAATTGCATTCTCCTCGAATCACGTTCGTAGAACTCTTAATCCATTTTACTGCAGATACAATGCATTCTCGAGTTTGAATTCTTCAGATTTTCGATCATTTCTCGGTCATTTCGTTTTCTAATGTTTTGAATTATTTTTCATTATCTTTTAGCTATTAGAAAATTCATTATTTTATAAACAAAATTTTCGGCTAATATGATTTGAGATGAGCCAAATTCTTATTATTCAATCAAGTCTGCTGTTGACACTTTTATTTAAAACTAGAGGGACACCAAAAAATTGCTTACTCCGGTCAATTTCATCCATTCGATTGAAGGCCAATGTCAACAATATTGGGCAACGAAACCATGTCAGAATTATTGAAAAATCCACTTGCTTATCGTTTGATGCAAGTCACCAGCAGACGTCATTTGTAGAAAGATGCGAAACTCTCCAAGTGACATCTTTGACGTTCACAGCGTTTTCTCATCTCAAGCTGACATCGAGTCCCTAACCAATCTAAGGTCGAAAATTCATTCCATTTGGGTCGACATTTTGCGGAATTGCAAAGTACATCAGTTACTATCAGCTTCACTTCAAGTTTCAACAATTCCCGCCAAATCCAAAAAAATGGTATCTAATCATATCATCCAGTTACAGTTGAACTTGAAAGCCACCGTCATACTAGGATCTTCAAGGACAGGAACCATATACTACAGGAAAAACAGATCGCCTCCCAACAGAATCACTACAATTGAAATCAGATCCAGAATATCATAATATCCAAACGGAGAGAAAATGTATCATTCTCTCAGAAAGCAGAGGACCATCCATTAATGAATCGAAGATGGTATCCGCCCAACTTGTCCCTTACAAAGATAAGTGTCAACGCCCTCAAAGAAATCCATTCGGCCTTAAACAGAAAGCACAAAAATTAGTATTGCCGCCTGGGACTTCTTGAGCGATGTGCTCGTTCTGGTCTGCAAATAGGTAAGAAACAAGTTATGAAGTTATGGCACAAGATTTCAATCAATACACACTTCAATAAAAAGTCATATCAACACATCAAAATGCACCACGACCTGACATACAGGTCATACTGGCACCACTTCATGAAGCAAACAAATGGCCATACACATAAATGCATTTGAGTATTTATTTTAAAATGTGGCAAATTTCATCAGAGAAAGAATATCAGAAAGGCTAAGATGAACTGAAAGCCTCAAAGTTGGGCACTCCAGAGCACAACAGCCTCCATTATAAGTTTCCCAACAACTCTCCCCAGTAAAATAATAACCACATGCGATGATCTCAAAAACTAAGTAGGAAACAAACCTCATATTTTTCCTTCTAAAGGTCCCGGTGCTTGGGCCCTTGCTAAATGCCCAATCAACATTAATGAGCTGGGTAAGGAATTCAGCTCCATTCATAGAAGCTATTGCATTCTGTGCTTCCTCAAATTTCTCGTATTCTATCAGTGCATAGCCCTTGCAAAAGAATAACTCATATTACGCTAGACCAAAAAATAAAATAAAAAAAAAAAACTTGCTTCAAATTTGCCAAAAAGAAAGGAAAAAAAGTGTAAATATCAAGATCTAACTAAGAACAAGAGAAGATTCTCAATTATCAAGAAAACAAAAGATCACAACAGTAACAGAAAAAAGGCCAACAATATATTAAAAATCATTGGAAATGTTCATAATGCATAAAATCAGTTGATTTGATGAAAACAAAATATTAAAATGGCCATAAAATGGAAGCAACATTGCCATACATTATCGTTTGCATTTCTATTCTAGAGTATATCCATGTTAAAGATACATTTTGATCTTAAGAATGAGATAATTAATAGTTTTAATATTTTTTTAACATGGATTTAAACTTAGTTGGAGGCCCAGCTCAACAAAAATAACAAACTCTGCCTGAGAGAGAGAAATGAAAGAATGCTATCACTTACCTTGACAAAACCAGTGCGACGGTCAAGATTTAAATGTAAATTCTTCATCTCCCCATACTCACCAAAAGCACTCTGCAAATCATCCTCTTGTGCTTCCTCATGCACTCCAGTTACCAAAATAATCCATCCTTCAATGGCTGAACAATGTAGGTAACACATGAGAGGGAGATAATGACAAAAAACGCGATAAGTGCACAAGGTCAGATCTCCATCAAAATACATATACAATTATCGAAATCAATTGTAAAAAGAAACAATATAACTCTCCATTTGATAATGATATACCGAATAATGAAAAAAATCCCCAATTGTGTTAACGAGATAATGACTTCCAGTGTGGGCATTAGGTCACAGAATGACTGGCATAAAAATAATCAGAAATTCACACTATGGAAGTCTCAAATATAAAAGATGAAGAATTCTTCAGACAAGTTAATCATCAGTAAGACATTAATGTTGAAAGCATTCCTTAAACCAGTAATTAGAAGTTCCCACCATTTGTAAAGGCACCTGGCTTCATTTTTATGTCTCCCAGAGCCGGAACACAATTCATCTTTTTTTAAAATTAAAAAAAAAAATTGTACTCTTATCAAATAATGAAACATAGAAAGAAAATCCCACAAAAAAGGGAAAAAAAACTATATTATCAAACGGCAAACCTTTAAACTACCAATCTACAATTCAATTAAATTAGCACTTATGTGAAAATCCCTTTCAACGATGGTATCTGTGTCGACAAGCTCAATCAATCGATTCATAATTTTTGGTCGTTTAGGTACGTTCCTTTACAAACCCAGCCATAATCACATCAATGAAATAAATAAATAAGCTCACTCAAAAGTCAAAACCCTAGAAGAAGCAGACAAAAACGGAAAGCAAGCTCTCTAAGACTTTACACATGAACAACAAAAAATCGTCCATGAAATCAGAATAGTAGTATTTAGTAATATTACTAACATCGCTGGGGGCCAGGTCCATAATCGGAGCGAAGCGAGTCGAAGTGGCGACCGGCGAGGCGGTTCTGGCGGTCGACATCAGCAGCCTCCTCTTCTCTGAAGCCGCGGCCTTTGGTCTTCTTGGAAGAAGTAGCGGAGGTGGTGGTGGTAGTGGTGATGGCGGACTTGAGCTTGGGGAGAGGGACGTCAATGTCGGCGGGAGCATCGTCGTCCATCAAATCGTCCTCGTCTGGCTCGAAGTCCACCGCTTCCACTTCCGCGTTCGCCATCATCTCCCGTTTCTCTTTCACAGGCCGCGTCTGTGGGTGCAAGTCCGGAGAGAGAGAGAGAACAGAGTGCGTGGCTGCGGAGGTCTTATTGCGCCCAGTCGGATCAGATTGGTAGCTTTAATTTAAATCCGAGTCGGGTACACTTATATATACCCGTATCGAGATACCCGGGTTAACCGGATTCGCTTGGGAAGTGAAACGCACCGTTTCTTGGCTTGTCAGCCCTTTGGGTTTTGACTTGTTAGTAAATTGGCCTACCCCTAACTTAGCACAAAGATGGTTCGCAGGTCAGATTTAGAACTCAGAAAACGACGTCGTGTTGGGGTGCCTTTTTCATGGTTCACCCGCATCCGTCTCCATGTCGTCAGGCTGTTCGATTGAGCCCATTGAACTGATCATCTCAGTGAGTGTGGGGACGGCAAAGCTGTCTTGCAAGTCAATTTTTAATGAGAAGCCACTACGATAAGATACAGTAAATGTAAGCAAGGTATAAGATATTTAAATTAATATGATAAAAAAATATAATATATTTATTTAAATTCATTGTACTTGTACTTGTTCAAATTTGAATTCTTTCTCAAATGTCAGATAATTATATGCTTACACTTTCTCCGAAAAGGGTACGGCTTACTCAAAAATGTGGAACAGCACCAGAAAAAAGGCCATTTAAATCGGAGCAACCCATGACTTCAATGTTTTGGATGTGATCCATGCCCCCCAACCCATTTCTTCAAATTTTCAGTCATTGGCTGCCAATTTAAATCTGACCCCAACTAACTTGGACACTCCCCCCCCGCCCCCGCCCCCGCAAAGACCATTTCAAACAACTTTGCCAATCTGTCAGGGCACAGTTCCACTGATACCCGTCAAGCCGAGAGAGAGTGATGCGAGAGACACATGGAAGCAATGGCCTTGAAGGCCCATCATGTAGAGGAGCGCTGTACACCCCCCCCAAATGACAAAAAGACAAAAAAAAAAAGGCCAAAACAGAGAGAGAGAGAGAGAGGGAGAGAGAGAGAGAGATAAAAAGGCCATCTGATCTGAGGATTGGATTGAATCTAATTTCAAATTCCTATCACTGTACCACAAAGGGCCGGTTTTGTCAGAGTGAAAGCAAGGGAACGTGCAACCATTTGGAACACCAAAGGGGTAAAGGATAGCCCCACGCGCAGCATAACCAGTCGCGTACAGTCTTCTTGAAATCAAAGACCATGATAATTAACTTTTTGAACCGGTAGGTTTTTACGTGCATAGTCAACCCGATTCATCGATCCGATTCGATTTGGCATGATTCTGGGGGCGAGTGCTCAAGCTCCGTCATGACAAGGAGAGTGGTGTCACCCTTTTTTTTGTTTTTTTTTTTTTCCTCAAGTTTTCTATTTTTCACTTTTTCTGGTTTTGAAGCACATCTGAAGCTACTCTCCCCTCACTCCTACAAGCCTTTGTTTTGTCCATTTCTGTCAGGACAAAAGCCCAAGAAAGTAAGAGCGAGCGAGCGAGAGAGAGAGAGAGACCCAAAGATATTTTGTTAAAATGAAAATGTTAAAAGTGGTTTTCTTTTTTTTTTTTTTTGATTAACCAAACCTACAACAACTGTCACAATTAAATTATCATAATTAAAGAACACACATTTATATTAATTTGATACATTAACACAATAATATAAGTTACAGATGCATAAATAACAGTTATTACAAACTTATGAAACCTTTTTTCTTTTTTCTTTTTTCTCTTGTAAACAAAATGCAAAAGAAAGAAAATGAAAAATGATATAAAATAAGACAAAGAGAGGTGGGAGTGATTTAACTCTTCTCCCCCAGGCTTCTCCAGGCTTCCACTGCCATTAAAAGTTGTGGTCCCAAGATAATTAGAATGCTAAAAAGAGTGAAGGGGGAAAAAACAAAAACAAAAGGATAAATGTTTCTTTGGTTTAGTTGTAAAAAAATTAAAATTATTATTTTATAATTATTAATTTTTCAACAGAGGTTTTTCTGTCATCAATTTTAAATGTCAATGTTATTTCAAGTACGAGTTGCCAATTGAATATTATAATGGTACATAGCATACACTTAATTTGGCATATAATTGATATTTTATATGTCATATTTATTTATTTATTTATTTATTTAATGATATTTGTGATATTTGTATCGAAAATAACATTATGTGTCTTGTCGCCTAAATCAAATTCGCTAACACCAACATCAAAGGAAGCCTCCTTGATGCCCTCCTTCCCTGTACTAATGCCCACGACCAAAAAGCTCCATTCAAACCCTGCCCCGCCCCCACCCCCCCCCCCCTCTCTCTACCCTCCAGCGTCTTGGATAGCAAAGCCATGTTCTCGAGAGTTGGGAGGATGTGAGATGCCATGGGGGGGGGAGAGAAAATAAAAAATTGATGTTAAATTTTTTAATCGTTTAAGTATTATTTAAATTTGTATTTTTTAATTATTTTCAAATCAAATTTTTAAATAAAAATCTAAATTGTAAATAATTTTTATTTAATTAATTCATAATTTTAAATTATTTTTATTTTAAATAAATTTTAAAATGTAGAATTTAAATAAAATACAAAATAAATTTTATATTTAATTATAAATTTTTAAAATTAATATAGATTTTTTTAAAAAAAATTCTATAGTTCTTTGTTGTCTCCATCCTTTTGTTACTTCAAAATCATTGCATACCAAAATAACAAAAACCCGTCCCATTGTCTTTGTTTTCCTTTACAAGAAAGTCCACACTTTCGCTCACTGGTCTCCTTTGCTCTAATTGTCGTTGTTTTCTCTTTTTCTCCCACCGACTTCCTCTCTGTAGAAAGTGAAGTTGAGCGAGGATTCTCTCTCTCCCCCCATGGATTCATGTGAAGCTACTAAGATGGTGTTTTCAAGGATCCAAAGTTTGGACCCAGAAAATGCCTCAAAAATCATGGGCTACCTTCTGCTACAAGACCATGGAGACAAGGAGATGATACGCTTGGCTTTTGGACCAGAATTTCTCTTGCACAATCTCATCCTCCAAGCCAAAACCCATCTGGGAATCTTTGCTAACTCACCTTCAACACCTTCCACTCCCTCTTCACCCTCCCCTTTTAACCCCACTTCAAGAGTCACAGGCAACAATGGCTTTGACATCCCAAACCCATCTTCACCTTCTTCAAATTCTTGGCCCCTTTTAAGTCCCAAGTCCACTTTCTCTTTCTCTTATGCGAGCATTGTTAACGGAACCTGTAAAAGCAATACTGGTTCTGCTTCATTATCCAATGCATTTCCATGCTACAACATCAGCAGTAACAACAACATTAGCACTAACAATGGCAACACTAATGGTCTCATTGATGATTATCACCTCCAGGAACACTTATCTTTCCTCAATGATGCACAGACGGATGATTTATTTGACCAGGGCGATTTTCATTTACACAGGCGAAGTTTCTCTGTTCCAGGCTTGTGTTTCGGTTCTGAAGATTTGAATTCCGGGCTTGGATGGAAGCCTTGCTTGTATTTTGCTAGAGGGTTTTGCAAGAATGGTACTAGTTGCAGGTTTCTCCATGGAGAAGCCGACTGCAGTGGTGGTGCAGCTCCCATTGTTGGTTCCCCAAGTGAACTGAATGAGTCTGAGCAGTGCCAAGAACCACTGAGATCAAATGCTGTTACCCAGCAGCAAAAGCTGGCTGCTGGAGCTTCACAGTTCGTGGCTGGAGCTTGTTTCCCTTACAACAAGTCCATGAATTTCCTTGTCCAACCCCAAAATGACACCCAAAGGTACCATATATCCAAAGCAATTATGTTCAAGTACCAATATTGGATGCACGGTACTTCTGTGAATTATTTTGGACTTGCGTAGTTATTTTCTTTTTCTCCTTTTATTGTGGCATTGTCCATGCGCTGTTTTAGATTAGCTGCGACGGCTGCACTTATGATGGGAGATGAGCTTCACAAGTTGGGAAGATGCCGTTCTGAAAGGAGCGATTTTTTGCCAATGGGGCTGGGAGGAGCAATGAACCCAGGTTCCAGGCAGATCTATTTGACATTTCCTGCAGACAGCACTTTTAGAGAAGAAGATGTGTCCAATTACTTTAGGTGAGTAAGATGTTTCAGTTTCCCTTAGATTGAGACTGAACCGAAGTAGTTAGTCTTTAAAATTTCTTTTACCGGTTTATTTTGTTTCTGGGTTTTGGTTTTGAAGCATATATGGCCCAGTGCAAGATGTGAGGATTCCATATCAGCAGAAGAGAATGTTTGGATTCGTTACATTTCTGTATCCAGAGACGGTCAAGATCATATTGGCGAAAGGGAACCCTCATTTTGTGTGTGATTCCCGTGTGCTTGTGAAGCCTTACAAGGAGAAGGGGAAAATTGCAGAAAAGTACGAGGCCTTTTATTCTTTCTCTTTCCTGCACTCTCTATTTTCTTCGCTAATAGAGTCGTGTATATATCAATTTTACTTAATTGAACAATTTCAGGAAGATGCAACTTCAACAGCAGATGGAGCGGGGTGAATCTTTGTCCTGTCCAAGCCCAACTGCACTTGATTCTAGGGAACAATTTGACTTGCATCTAGGAAAGCGAACAAATTAATTTGCTTTTTGTTGATCCAAAACTCCAGTGTTATCTTCCTAAGTTTTGGTTTGGTTGCATTGCAGCAGGGGCTAGAATGTTTTACAATACTCAAGAAATTCTGTTGAGGAGGAAGCTAGAGGAGCAGGCTGATTTGCAGCAAGCCATTGAACTGCAAGGGAGAAGATTAATGGATCTTCAGCTCCTTGATCTAAAAAATCGTACCTCTAATGCGCACCAATACCTTAGTGGTTTGTCTTCTGGATCTCCCATTTCCTCACCAACCCTTTCTCGCACGCCGACCCCCAATACTCAAAGCATCATCCTTTCACACGATGCCATTAAAAATGGGGATTCTAAAGGTTGATTGGTCAAACCTTTCAACTTTTGCATGATAGTTGAAGTTGTATCAAGGGGGTATAACATGCAGTGTGTTGTTGCAGAGAATAGTGGTGACCTTGATGCAGCAGTGTCTGGAAAAGCTGCTGCAGATGCCAGTCAAGAAGTGTATTCAACGAGCCAAGACAAGGGTGCCAATGCCAATAATGGTAACGAGGAGCAGAGTCCCAGGACTGAAGAAAGTGAGCTCCATGAAAGGTAAGCGAACAAATTTTCTGATTTAAGGAGGAAATTACCATTAATAGCAAACACCATGTTAATTCTGAGACTCTTTATTCAATTCCTTCGGAATTCTGCTCCAGATGTTTTGCTTTCTAGTTTATTGTCTCTCTCCCATGCTTTACATTTCTAGTTTTTTACCCTCTCTCTAACTTTATATATGGTGTGTAATATGACCAGTTTGGAGCACATCCTTCCTGATAACCTCTTTAACTCTCCTAAAAAATCAGCCGGTGACCACGTTACTGTATTCTCAACTGCTTCTGTGGAGATTGATGGGAATACCACGAGCCCAACTACATCTTCTTCTAACAATAATCCATTAATTTCCACCACCAGTTCTGCTCTGGACGTGCCTTCTCTCAAGTCGTGTTTTCTCCAAATGCCTAGGTAATGCTGTGAAAAGAGTTCACACACTTTAATCCCCAACGAGGGAATAAAGTTAATTGTGGTCCTTCCTTTCTTCTTCAGGCTTCCTCCCGGGCATGGAGCCATTGGCATCTAGTCAGCAGAGGAAAACATGGCCTGCAACTGGGAATCGACTCTTTTCCAGGTTAAAAACGATCAACAAAAGTTTTACATAATTGGTCCTTAATACCTCGATTGCTTTATGATGCGGGGCCCTCTTTGTTTGATCTTTTTGCAGAAACATTGGAAACCGGGGAGAAGGAAGAAAAAAGGTCTTCTAGCTGTATAGCCAAAGCTCTTATCAAGATCACCATCATCGTCAATCCATACTGCTTAAAATTAAATACATAGTGTATACATAAAAAGGACAGGTGAAATTATATTGTTAGAGTGGGGTGACTCTTTTTGCCTCACATTGTATCCTCTCTTTGAGTGTGTGCTGGACCACACAGCAATAGGAGAAAAATATGTCTTTTTTTGCTTTTTTTTTTTAAAATCCATGAACTTTTTACCCACCTTTCCTTGTGGGGTGAAAAAAAAAAAAAAAAAGAAGAAAAGAAAACCCTTAGCCCATCAGATGGAAATGAAATCAAAGTCATATCACTTGTGTACAGAAATTCCTATACGGAAAGTGTTCCATCTCATTATTGTTGCACATTTATAATGATTCGATCTGTCATAATCCAACGTATTCATGTTGTGAAAAGTCTAAAGGCAAGAGGGCAAATGCAAAGACTCGATGGGCAGGATGAAAGCCATCTGGCTGGCACTTTGCAAGAAATGTCACCTCCTGATGTTCCCACTCCCCAGTATCTGTCATCCATTACATTTTAGGGCCGGGCTCATGCCTAACAATTTGTACTTAAAAAAAAACAGAGAGAGAGAGAGAGAGAAGAAGTCGAAAACGAGGAAATTTGTTCTTTTCTGTTCTGCCATGTGATTAAAGGCCTGCTTTAGAGGACTCTTTTGTCTCATTTTGTGGTTCTTTTTTAGGTGGACATGAATGGATGGGGCCCACACTTACACATGGGTTTCTGACGGTACCCCAATATATGAAATGAATGAATGGTGTCTGGGGGCACCGCGCACTCCTTTCCTTTTCACCCTTTCAAACCTTTGTTCCATGTTTGAAAAATACCCTTTTATCCCCGTTAATTTTTCTCTCTTCTTTGTTTTTTTTATGACAATTGTGCCCTCTTTTCTGTGCCTGATCTACACGTGCTCGCTCTAGTTTTTAGTACTCGGCAATGCTTGCACATCCCATTTCTTGTTAGTCAAAAACTGCGACCCCATAAATTTTCTTTTTCTTTTTTTTTTTTGGTAAAAAAAAATATCGTTTAGTAGTAGCAATGCATTCCAATTTTTATTCATTACATTATTATCTCTAATTTATTCTAATCTTAATTGTCCAAATACACATCACACTCAGCTTTACTACTCGGGCTAACCCACTTCCTTGGATAAACAAAAGAGAGGAAGGGAAGAAAGGAGCACAAGAATTGATCAAAAAAAGATGTAGATACGTTGTTTTATTGTGTCTTGTTGCAAGATTAATTGCTGGGTTTAGCAAAACAATAGGCACCAGCTGGTTTCCCATAATTGTGGAGAACGCATAGATGCCCTTTCGTGTTAGGTGCTTGTTCTATTTAAAGCAGTGTGTTTTTTTTTTTTTTTTTTTTTTTTTTTTTTTTTGGGCCCCATTTTCGCCAGCAGAACATGGAGAATGGCACCGGAAGGACCACCCAACCCAACCCCCAGTTCCGTCCACTGTGATAGCTAAACAAGGGAATATTCATAAATTTTGTCTTAAGATTTTATAATTTTTTAATAATTAAGTTTTAAAATTTTTCATATTTTTATTTGAGTATTACATTTTTGAAGAGTCATTTAAAATCATTTTAGATAAAAATCAGTTAAGTGGTTAATAATTTTAATTTAATTAATGCACAGCTTTTAACAAATTCAACTACTTTTTATTAAAAATTAATTTAAGACAAATTGTAAAATTAATAATAATTATGGTAATTATTTTTATTTTTAAATTTTTTTGTTGTATATCCCCCCGCTTTAGAAAGTAACCGCTGGACTGGACTTCTGATACGGCACTGGCCACTCATGGGGGGAGTTGGGATGTCGATATCGTGCTGAAGCCTTTCAGGTCCCTGACCTGGCATGCAATGTAAAGGCCCTTTTCCATCCATGCCTTGGTTAATATGGAGCCTACATTATCATGTCAAGTGTCACTCTATTTTTTTTTTTTTTTTCTTTTGCGGGTAAGGATGGGAGCATTCGAGGGGGAAATTGAGGTCAGTGAAGGATATCTTTGGAGATGTAGTGGCAATGTCGGTGACGCAAACAAGCTGTTTCCATCTAATTCTGGACGCCTCACTGTCTGTTTGTTCCAGAGTTTTGGTTAATGAGTGATCAGTGACACGCCCACGAAATAATCTGTGATTTTCAGGGAAGTCCTTGTTTGAAAGTTGGCTTTGTTTGCCCTTGAATTAATTTTGATGGGTGCTGCAACAACTAATTTAAAAACTCCAACTTCCTTCTCTGGTTAGTGGTTATTGTTTAGAAGCTTTATAATATATCAATGTAACTTAATTTAACACATTTTAAACACAAAAAGGTAAAGATTATGTAGTTTTGTAATTATGATAATGTAAGATACAGATTTGATTTAGGATGCATATAATTTACCACCTCTTCATATATATATATATATATATATAAATTTTTCTCGGTCTTTTTTAAGATCACGATGTTCTTCAATCCTGGCCATGCTCTTACGAAAAAGTTAAATGACTACTACGTGAAGACCGAGTTCATCCAAAGCATTCATTCATTAAAATAAAATAATAAAATAAAATAAAATAAAAAGTCACAAGTATAGGAACCATGGTCATCATGGCAACATCATAAGGAAATGAAGTTGCATGAAAAAGACCATTCTTGAATCCGCAGCAATAATAACCCTGGAATTCCTAACTAAGCCATTATGTTTATTTTTTTCAATGATAAGGACGACGGAGGGCCACTTTAGTCATGATGGTGGGTCTTAACGTTAAGTTCAAAAAGCTTCTGACTCTTAGGGATACTTAACAATTAAAAAATTTAAGTTATTATTTTTAAAATTTTAAATTCTAATCATTCGAAAAAAATATAAAATTTGTGATATACATACTTACATACATACATACATATATATATATATATATTTTTTTTTTTTTTCTTCTTTTTTTTGTAGCTGACGGTTTAATAATTTTTGTAATCTAATAAATCTTTTAATATATATATATATATATATATATATATAAATAAAAAGGGGTTCTGGTAAGCGTGTGATGTGTCTACAGCCCAAGTTAACGAGCCTAATCCAAATGTCAAAGATGTTGGAAAAGCCAACCAAAAATCACATCGCTCCACATCCCAAAGCTGGTAGAAAAATCAAACACTCTCGGTCGAAAAGTCAAGCTATCTATGGCACCTGCGTCCAGCTGGGAAACCGAAATCAGCCGAAGGACCTTCTTCCGGCAAATGATCTCAGTAGCCTGGTGGCGTAACAAGACCCCTTCGGCCCAATCAGGATACCCCCCCCCCCCGATTCAGTTACGTCCAATCCCACTTTCTCAACAGGCACGTCCAATGGTTCAGATGGGGGCGCCCAGTAGAGCTTCATTTTTTCAACCCTAACACACTCCCCCCCCCCCCCCCCCCCCCGGCTCAACATTTCGACAATGGATTACTTTTTTTTTTTTTTCTGTTTGCTGTTATTAATTTAATAATTGAGTACATGAATTATTAAGATCTGTGGCTGTAAATGCAATGGGGGCAAAAATATTCGAAGAAAGATTGCATCAACAGAGGCACAGTACGCTGAAAGGGAAAATAGTCAGCGAAACAGTGCGGCCATCGCAGCCATTTTGTCCATTGTGACAGCTTTCTTCCATTTACTCGACTACTTCTACCCTCTCTTTATATATATATATATATATATATATATTGATCATAGCTTGTGTACACATATTATTGGGATCTAAACCACATCTAATAATTGATCTAATCAAACCTTTATTTGATAATACTCTTCTTTTGGACATTCCAATCTCATGGGGACCTTTTTCTTTTTTCTTCTTCTCTTTTTTTTTTTTTATTTTTTTATAAATCCAACATTTCATATTCTAGTCTCACTACACCCACCGCACTCGGTTGAAGAAAATTTTATTTTAGGTAAGTTGAAGTTGAAACATTATTTGATTATATGAGCCACAACATGTAAATATGCCATCAGCTCCTCGAGAATTTTTTTCTTTTTGGTTTCTCTTTTTAAGCCTGTGAGTTTAATGTAAGTAACTCTTTGTTTTTTTTTTTTTTTTTTTTTTTTACAGGAGGGTTCGATTACCATCTCTTGCAGATTGTACCATAATTCTCATATCGAATTAGTTTCCTTAAAATATCCCCCCCACCCGCACCCAACACCCCAGTTACTCAAATTTGACCAAAACTCTTACAGAACAGAGAGTGAGAAAAGGCCCTTCTTACTGAAGGCCCTGGAGGAGAGAGAGAGAGAGAGAGAGAGAGAGAGAGGTGAACGTGCACATCTATCACGTCCATCCCATTCCATGCATAATATAATATATATATATATATAATATGCAGAGGATTGTCACCGACGGTCGATTTTTTTTTTTTTTTTTTTACCGTCGCCTGTTGCCTTTCGCCACAAAAGAAGGAAAAATTAAAAAAAAATAAAAATACTTGGCGGCACTGTATGCAAGGACTGGCAAATAGGATAAGGCAAAAAAAGCTGAGTGCATTCGGTTGTGTTGTGTTGCTTTGTTCAATTCAAAACCCTACACCCAAAAATCTCTCCGTAAATCTGTTAAAAATAATAATCACTCGGTGATTGATTTGGGGCTAATTTATACAATATCGAAATTTTACCAAATTATTTTTTTTAAAAAGAAAAGAAACAATCGTACATAGTATATATAGTACATACATTCACTTCTACTGTTCCTCTCCCCCCCCCCTCTCCCCCAAAACCCAGATCCCATTCTCTCTCTCTCTCTCTCTCTCTCTCTCGCGCTCTCTCAACTCCTGTTTCTCTGGTGGTAGTAGTTGTAGGAAGCCGGTCTTTTGATGGATCACTACGAAGCAAAAAGGGTGCTTTTGAAAAAGATCAATAATTTAGACCCAGAAAATGCATCGAGAATAATGGGTTATCTTCTGTTACAAGGCCTCAGCGACGGCGATTTGCTGCGCTTGGCCTTTGGTTCTGATATACAGTTGTACAATGTCATTATCAACGCCAAAACCCAGTTAGGACTTTTCACAAACAGCTTATCTTCTTCTGCTTCTTCTTCTGTGCCGTCTTCTCCTTCGCCGCTTAACCCCATATCCAGACCCGGCAACGGCAACGGCAACAACCCATTTTCGCAATCCTCTCCTAGAGTCCCTGGCGGTGGCTCTTTCGCCGATTTTGGGAACAATCCCAATCAGAATCATAACCTTCCTCCACAGTCGACTGTCCTTTCTGGATCAATAAACAATGGCAATAGCAACACTAGTAGTAACAGTTCTTTAAGCCCAAAGGCGAGTCCTTTCTTGTCGTACGATAATATACGCTCTGGTTCGGTGTTGTTGCAGCCGCCGTTTTCAAAGAATGGCGGTGATAGTAGTGATAGTGGTGACAACGATGGCGATTTCTTTGGCGAGTCTCGAATAGACGAGTATCTCTCTTTTCTTGACGATGCTTCTTCGAGGAATCAGGAATCGCCCGAGCTGAGGTCTCAATTGAGTGGTTATTTAGGAAATAATGGGGATTTTTATTCGCATAGAAGGAGGTTCTGGGAGAGTGACGCGTCTTTTAGAGCCGAAGACGAGGGTTTGGGAATTGGTTATCGGCCTCATATGCATTTTGCTAAAGGTTTTGGCGAGAATGGGGACAATTGTAAGTTTGTTCATGGCTGCTTTGATGGTGATAATGCTGTTGAGGTTAATGGGGCTGGTGGCGGTGGCTTTTTTCTGCAGCAGCGGGATGAAAATATGTTGAGAACGAAAGCAGCACAGCTAAAACAACAATTGGCTTACACTAAGTACATGGATTTGCTATTACAACAAAGGAATGACCGCCGGAGGTATATCGGAGATGGTCGCTTTTCCCTTTTAAGATGTTATGAGTGGTGTACGACATTTCACAATTTTTTTTTTTCAATTTCATTTCGTTTAGTCAACGGGGTTTCTTTGTTTTGGTTTGTTCCTTTATTTTACTTTGGGTGCAATTACTGTCTACTTGAGGAATCTATTACTTCTTTGGAGTATGGTGCGTAAATCTATCTTTCTAAGTAAGGTTTGATAATTGGGTTATGGTTTGTGAGTGGTTATCCTTGTTTTGGATGGAGCATTTCCGAGACTAACCATTTGGGTCTTACCCATTGCTATGTGATGTAGACACTTCTCCCCTTTTTGTCCACCCCCTAAAGTCAGCATATTTTCGATCAATGAATTTCTTTTTTGACTGGTAGTTGGGTTAAGTCCAGAATCATTGTAGCATGTGTAAAATCATTGGGAAGTCTTGTAGTTTGTTACTGTGGATTCTTTCTCACAGGAAAGCAAGTCCCCAAGATATTTTCCATTTAGAAATAAAAATTTTCTTTTCTGTCCTAGAATGATTTTTTTTTTCTTGGATTCGGATAGGATGTTGGGTGAACTGGGGGAACTACTAGACATAGATGAGCACATGTGACCATAGATATATATATATTTATGCCCCTAATGTCGTTTCATGTTTAAATGATGTTGGGGTTTCCCCTGAATTTGACAATGGCACCATTCGGGGGCTTTGATGCATTGCAGATTGGGGACATCAGCAATTATGAGTGACAAATTTCAAAAGTTTGGCCAATACCGTCCTGAAAGAAATGACCTTCTGGCAATGGCAATATCAGAAAGGACAAACCCAGCTGCAAGACAGATATACTTGACATTCCCAGCGGATAGCACCTTCAAAGATGAACATGTTTTGAATTATTTCAGGTAAACCAGCTGATTTCCTCATATGATGATTTAGGCTCATTAGCATTTTAGTTTGTTACACAAAAAAAATGTTAAGCAGAAACTATGTGTTGGATCGAGGTTAGGCTGATGAGAAAATGTTTTGATGAAATATTGCAAACTCGTCTATCTTTTGGGTTGGATACTTTTTTTAAGGGGGAGGTGGGAAGGGGCAGAAGAGCATGGTGACAAATTAGTTATGACCTTGGCTAAAGAGTGTGAATATTAATAGTCTCTGGGCAACCGATTATCTTGAATCTTTGTTTGTTTGAGTATTCTTTATCCTCTCCGAGGAATCAGTCCATTTTCTTGACTATGTGAAGTGATAGAGGCTCATCCCTTGTTATTCTGGGAGTTCAAGGATTCCTCTTCTATGTGTAAAATGTGTTCTTAACACTGTAACATTTTACAGTAGTTACAAGGTCTTCAGCTTTGTTGTCCTTCTGGCATCTTTAGCAGGGGCTTGCTGGGTCACTGTGGAGCAAACTTTCCAATGTTCTTTCCAGTGTCTGTTAATGTTTAGGTCATCTGCTATTGCAGGGGCAGACCAAGGGGATTTAGGCATTTGGAAAGTAAACTCTATATTTTTCATCCCTCAGAAGCATCCTGAAACCCTTTTTTCTCATTCTTACATTGAATGATATTTGCAGCTCACCAAGTGCTTGGTATACGCTAGCATTCAACAGACATAAAGTTTCCTAACTTGTTTTCCTCTTTAAGGAGGTTGCCAACAGTGGTTCCACCAGTGCCTGTCACTGTTGATTTTTTTCTTTCAAGTAACACACCTGCTTTTATTCTTTGAGATGTTTTCTTTATTTTTGTTGCCAATCATGTCACTTTTGTTAGAGTATCCACATATACACTTGCTTTAGTCTCATTAGTTTAATAAAGTGCTCATTTTAAGTAATTGTTGACAATGGTGCATTCCAAACAGATGTATTTTGTCTGTTGAATTCTTTTAACTAGTTATGTAGAGGTAATAGTTTTGTCTTTGCAGTACTTTTGGACCAGTTCAAGATGTAAGGATTCCTCACCAGCAGAAGCGAATGTTTGGGTTCATTACTTTTGTCCATCCAGAGACCGTGAAGATTATATTGGCCCATGGGAACCCGCATTTTATCTGTGATTCACGTGTGCTTGTTAAGCCATACAAGGAAAAAGGAAAAGTCGCAAATGAGTATGGCTTCTTTTTGGAATTTTTTACTCCTTTTTCTGTCTTATTACTCCAACAGAAAATTTTCTCATGTTAATGGAACAAACAGCAGGACACAACAGCATCTACAGCAACATCTATTGGAGAGGGGGAATTTCCCAACCTTTCCAATCCCTTCAGGGCTTGATCCTAGAGAGCTATATGATATTCACCTTGGTGGGTAAAATGTAATGAATGCTGTTATGATTTTCCTGGACATTTCGTTTAAATATCCACATTTGTTTTCCATTTCTGTTTTCTTTTTCTTCAGATAAAACATTACTGAATTACTTTCTTGAATCCATTGTTTGCTCTCAGGAACAAGACTACAATATAATAATCAGGAGATGATGCTGAGAAGAAAGTTGGAGGAGCAGGCTGAGCTGCAGCAAGCCATTGAGCTTCAGGGAAGAAGGTTGATGAACCTGCAACTACCAGATAATCAAGGAGCTTACAATCACAGTCACCAACGTAGTCACACTGTTGGTGCTCCCATTTCCTCACCTACACATACTCCTGTCACTCAAAATGTGTTTCTTACTTCTGATGGCAAGAATCAGGAAGTTCAAGGTTTTCCAGTCACTGAAACATTTTGTCTAGATGGTATATATCATGTGCCATAGATGGAGAGATTTCACTCTTTTCAATTTGCTTGTTTGTCTGGTGACAGGCAACTGTGGTAACTTAGCTGATGCTTACACATCTATTGTTGCTGCTCCTGGAAAAAAATTTCAACAAGAAATAAATCTGCCTTGGAGTCAGAAAAATAATACTGTGAATGGCAAAGAGGGGGGCTTCATCTCTGAAACATTTGATGTCTATGAATGGTATAGCATTCTCTATTCACAATGGCCATCTGTCATAATGTTGTTAGCTTTGAGTTCTGGATTTTTTCCTTTTTTTGTCTTGTGTTTACCTATTTTTTATTTTCTAATGTAATCCATTGTTTTTACAGTCACGAGGGCAATGTGGAGCTTGCTCTTCCTGATAGCCTCTTTTCTTCCCCGTCAAACTCAGCAGGGAATCAACAGCCTGCATCCTCCTCTGATTTGATAGAAATCAAAGACACCGAGTTATCTTTCACTTCATCGTCTGAGGATGAATCATCAATTCCCATTACTTCTGCCAGCAGTGGGCCTTCTTAGCATTTCTATTTTCTAACCAAGGTACTGCTTTTCAGTCCTAGACTATCTCTCTCTCTCTCTCTCTCTCTTTCTCATTAGATTGTGTGTGTGTGTGTGTGCATTTTTCTTCCCAGTTTCCACATATTTAACTCTTTCCGTACATTCAATCCTATAGTTCCAAAGAGTAGAGAACTGGCTAATTATAGATTGCGAACTGCTTTATATTGACAGATTCTGTTTCAGGTATGTAGGTTATCAAGGTTACTGTGGCCAGAGAGTTTTGACTTTGCTAGGGTAATAGATTGTTGCCTAGTAAACTTTGTAATTTGTGCAGATTCATTCTGCAAATTACTCCTGACTAATATTTTGCTGTTTGTGTTTTGTACTGCAGAAAAATAGAGAAGCAGATACAAGAAAGATCGCATGTAGATGTACAGCCAAGGTATACGTGCACCGAGTGTAAGATATGTAGAGAACTTACCGGAAAGGTGGGAATCATAATCATCATCTTCAGTACAATGCTACCGACTGCAAATGCATATTATACACATAGTGGGCTGAAAGATTAATTGGATTAGGGTTTTTTACTGTTTAGTCCATGTTATTTAATGGCCATTTGTAGGTTATGTGCTAGGCCACAGGCTAAAGCAAGTAGCACGACTGTTGTTAGGCTGCAATTTTATGCATGTCTCAAATCTCTGCCCACCCTCTTTCATATGAGTGATTATTATACTATTTAGAATTGAAGTATATGCCGAGAAGATAACAATTACGCAGGATCCGATCAGGTAGTTTAGACTTTCGTGTAACTTAAAATATTTACTCCAGTGCTGATAGGCTAATTCTATATAAAGGGTTGGTGGATGAGTGGATGGACAAGTGAAGTTCTTTCCACTCTTCGTCTCTTTTCTCTGGTGGTTATTTTTGTTTAGATTGTAGAAAATGTGAGATGACAAAAAGTTGTTAAAATTTTCTTCTTTTTTTTTTTGTGTGATCAAAGGCATATAACTAGGGGACCTCTCCTTTTTACTCATTTGATTTCCCCAAGTCCCACTGGTGGGGAAAGAGTCTCCTATTACATGGGATGCGGACATTATGTTCAAAAAAAAAAAAAAAAAAAGGGATAGGGCCACTGCACTCATTTCCTATTCAGCTTAATGAAATGTTTGTTTTTGTATCTTGCTAGATACTGGATCCTCTGATACTGCTATGGTTTTCTCTTATGTTTACCGCCTGGTCTGCTTCCAAGCCTTGAAAACTTACATCAGAATCGTGATTTTTTTTTTCAAAGTCCAAGGATATCGAGACAAATACATTTACTTGGTCACAACAGGGGAAAAAAACAATAACAAGAAATACCTCAGAAAAGAGTTGGCATTGGCCCAATTTTTACCTTTCCCACTTTCCCACTGCATCAGAGGTCATTGAAGGTCACAATATGGATGACAGCTTTTGTTCCTGGGAAGATCCATCATAAGTTGTATATCAAACCAGCGACAAATAATCTTCCTCTTTAGATAAACCCTTCATTTGAAGTCCATAGGGGATACTGAGGTCTTCAAGAAATTGTTAATGGTTCAAGTAGTTGAGAGTTGACTCCAACTTATCAATGGTGACGTATTCCAATGTCCAGTGGTAACATATTGCGATGTCCAAGAGCACTATGTGCCTGCAGAGGAATTGAAAAAGGGAAAAAGGGAGAGCACATGCACTATAAGCAATAAATCAACGTATTTTTTAAAGTTGGAGGGGTATGGAAGAGAGTAGCAAGAGTTTATCTTTTGTATTAAGCCCCAGTATTGCATGGGGCATTATTAGCCAAGACATGAGTTTCTTCAATATTAGACTCTTCTTAAGACGTACAATACGAAGGAGTAATACAGGGAGTTTTTCTTTTTGCGCAAGGGGGGGGGGTGGGGTTCCGTCGGTTTCTTGAAATATAATTGATCAATCCCTACAAGTTTGCTATTGGTTTGACTGTGGCAAAAGCAATTGAATTTTCCGTGATTACACGGTTGCGTTGATAAGTCTCGTCCTTTTTTTTTTTTTTTTTTTTACCTGATTAGATCATCTTTTCAATCTTTTTCCCCACATTTGGATCGTACTGGAATTTGGTTGTGGTATTTTGTCCATTGTGGTGGATACAAACACATGGGACCACCCTTGTTGACTGGTTCAGATCAATGTGAGTATGCCATACACATATATCTTGTCCTTTAGATAGTATCGGCTCCATTATGGTCGTATGAGGTTCACATGTCCCTTGTCCCGAGTGTGTTGCCCATTTGAGTACAATCATGATCTTTGTTTATAGAATGTGTACTTATTTAGCCATGCTCAGCATGGTTCCATTAATATTCGTCTTTTTTTCCAATTGTTGGTAACGTGACGGGGAGAGCTTTGTTCTTTATTAACCTAGTTTTTGGTCACAACATTGGTTGTTTCTACTAAATTTTGCTTGGAATACTAAAAGCTTAGAATTAATGCCATCAATTCCTGACAAGCGAGCGTCCCCTTTATCTTGCTGACTGAAATTTGACTGCGTATTAGCAAATCTAATGGCGTGCCAATTTTCGAAAGGAATATGACAATATCAAAGAATCGAAGATTTTGAATTTCTGTCTCGACAATTGGAAAAAGAAAAAAAGAAAAGCACAGTGATTCTGGGGCCCTATGTAGCCCAATAATTTCACAAACATATGGGAATTGCCAAAGTGGGCAGGGTGGGCCGGATCCAGTTAAGGAGGTCATAAAAGTAAACCCAACTTGAGCCCAGCGTTTTCTCACCTGCCGAGCAGTGGCTGAGGGGGTCCGATCAATTGTGAGAAGAAAGATCGGCTGATGGTCCCATTTTTCTGATATTTTCATTGCAAAGTCGAGGTACAGCCCAATAAAATCCAAACCGAATAAACCTTGAGAAATGAGCAAGCCCCTTCTGTTCACTTGTGAGGCTGCTGTAACTCCCTTGCTTTTTCTCCCCAGCATGATTTTGCAGTATGGGCCCAGTCATAATATTTTATTTAATAAGAAATTGCTTTTTTGGTCTCACGAAAAAATTACTTTTCAAGTCATTCGCTACAAAATTTAATGAAAGGGTTATATGATTTTTTTTTTTTTTTTAGTTTTAAACTTAGGGTTTGATCTCTAAATTTTAAAAATGAAATAAAAAAGAATTGTTTTTTCAATAATTTAATTGAACTTCTAAATAATGTACTAATTATTTTCTTTCAATTCTTTAAAAAATCTATTAAACTACAAGTCACCTAAAAGGGAGGAATTTTTTCTCCGTCCTATGTATCCATGTCCTCACTGGCTCCTATTACTTGTAGATATTGCATGTGAATTGTGAACCAAAACAAGCTTGGCCTATGAGAAAATAACATTATTATTATTATTAAGTGGTATCACGAACCCACTTGTAATCCAATTGTGAAGATATTACAAGATACACGAATTTGGGACTTTTCACTTATATGGTCTGAGATTCAGCCCTCTTTTCTTTTATGCCTATTCAGAAGGATGGTCTCCCTTAATGCCTCGAAAAAGTTGCTCTTTCTGCATGAGAGGAGATCATCCTCCTCCAAACATGTATTCCAGTGCACGTTACAAACATGGGCAATATTCCTTTTCCGTTTTTTCCCCAAGGGCCATCGAGACATATCAGTGAATTAAAGATCTTCCCTTCTGTTAAATTGTCTTATTCGGTATAAACATACGTGGTCAACCGGTCATGTTAATTCACAAACACACGCAATGTTCTCATTGTTTGCAGTTGAGAGGGGCACAAAGGAGGTGGTGGGGTGGGAGAGAGACTTTCAGATCAATGGCTCAGGAAGTCTCTGTACAAGAATCCACGGCTGGGATTTTGTTTCCATAAAAGGAAGATTCTTTCCTTCCTGCCATGGTCCTTTTGCTGCTATTTGCATAGCATACCTGTTAGAGTGCTAGTCCATGTGCCATGGCTTGCATGATTATTGCTTGCATATACACATAGAATGTTTGTGCGGATAAATTCATTTCTGGGGTCATTCGTCACCTTACCCACCAATAGTTATCACATCTTCACAGCGCAGGGGCCATCGCTGCGATACTGGGATAAAAAAACAGGGGCAGCTCTTTGCTGGTTAAAGGTTAGTCTTTCTACAATTTCTGCACTGTAACTCCCACTGCTCAATTGAGATCCTATATATTCAAGTTCAATGAAACCAAGAGAAAACATTTTCTTTCCTTTCCTTTTCTTTTCTTTTCTATGTTATACATTAATCCTCTTGGCTCCTACTACATGATTTACTATGTTTACCTAGTAACCCCTCCCCACAGGACCCTCGTCTCAAAAGCATGCCCAGCTTCTCAGCTAGGTAAGTAGATGAGCCAGTTACATAAATAATGTGGAAGCCCATATCGCGATACCCTGGTACCTTGCTTTCTATACCAGTAGTGGACTTCTCATTTTGTAAGATAAACTGTGCCTTTGTTTCTTCGGCGTACCTGTAAACAGAAGCCCTGCTCTTATCCCAGAAATCAAAAGTTAGTGCAACTGTACAAGTTTTGTTGTCTTAGTTAACATGGATTTCATTTGGTGGGTAAGGTGACCATGCAAACTCACATTTTTTAAAACTGAATTTAGTTGGAAAAATAGAGCGGGGAACATTTACCAACTCTTAAATATATGGAGGCTGGTCCCAGGAAATTATACAATAATAATAAAATTACCTCATGCAATGTTCAGATAAATGCTGGAGTTTATTAATTCTTCTATAAGCCTAAATACTTAGTCGCTGAAAACATAATAGTTTGGCCGCAAAGTACAGAAAATTATGGTAGCCATTGATAGGATAGCCTTCCATGAGATTTCTGCTTTAATGGCCATTCTTAATCTCTCTACATTTAAATGAGGAGTCTGATTCAATTGATGGGATTCACAAACAATTCATTAAGTATTGAGGAAATAGTCTAGAAGAAGGAACTACCGGCAGGGAGGTTCAGGGAAACATTTGAACTTGGTATTTATTCAGTTAAATTTCTTACAGTTTTGTTTCTTCAGGAACTTGGAGATCATGGAAGGTAGCAGTGTCAATTCCTCAGGTAATACCGATGCATTTTTGTCATTTCTCCAAAATTACTATTTATTGGCAATTTGCGACACCAATTGTGCAATTTTAAAACACAGCCAAGAAACCATCGGAATTGGAAGCACTGCAGAACAAGTTGGAGGGGAGAACACGTAGAATTGAAGAACTGAAGAGCCAGATTGAATCCCTGAAGTTTCATCTGGAGGAGAAGAAGAAGAAGAGCAAAGATGTTCTAGAGGAGAAAAAGGAAGCTTTCAAGGACCTTTGTGAGAAATATAACAGTCTGAGTAAAGAGTATATTTCCCTGTTAGCTGAGAAGTCAAAGGAATAGAAGCAATCTTTATGACATTGTGCAACTGAATTCCTATGTACTAGTGATAGCCAATAGCTAGTATTAGGCACACGTTTTACTTAGTTGAAGTTCTACCGCTATGTTAGAGTTTGGCAGTGGTAACCCATTAATAGTTTCTATGCCAGAAAGCTTAGCTAATATCAGAAACTTCGGAGTTGTTGACTATTTGGGTGAACATAACTTTACCCGCGTGCTTGCTTTCTTACCATTCAATTAAAATTTAACTTCTATTCTAGGATTGAGCATTGACCATAAAATTAGACAAAACCCTGAATAGAAAGGCCCCAATACATTAGAGGAACTATTGCAAAATTCTTGAACATGCCTAAGAAAGTATAGCGGTCAAATAAATTGGAGTTGGCACTTGGATTAGTTAGCGAGTAACAAAAGGGCAGAACGTCGCTCAGTTTTGCAGGATCCTTCTGGTAATCAAACACAGCAAACTATTAAGTTTCCCTGGGTATGATGACCAATGAAGGGTCATGATAACTGCTCTTCGATATAGTCCAGGGATGCACATGGAGTAGATTTGACTTTTATTCACAGGATGCACGATTCAACGCCCATCACTGCCCATAAAGACTGAAAAGTGAAAAGAGTTAGATAAATTGGAAAATGGTTTTATTACTCGTCAGCCATTTTTTCCTGTTTCGGAGTCTTCCGTTATTATTAATTGCAGTGGATCAGACCTGTCTGATTAGTCTTGTAGAATCAGAATTGATACTCGGACACATGGAAAGCGAAGAATAAAACTCAAAAAATAAAAAAATAAAAACTAATAATGGATTTGCTTGCCCGATATAAGCTAGTTTATTATATCGTAAAGACTGATACTTCCAAATAAGCACATCACAGATTCTCTGTTGGCATTAGCCACTCTTATTTAAAGTTGATGCACGGTAGTACAATTAAAACTGATAGTATTTTCAGCTAAAAGCAAGTTGATACTTTTGCTGTTTATTAGGAAGGAAGAGACCAAAATGTTTCTCATAAGCTGGATTCTTCAGATTTTCGTCAAACATGGCAAATAAATATGCCTCAATAGCCTGCCCTTGCCTCCTGGGTGTCCCTTGCTTCACATGATTGATCAGGTTCTTATAATAAGTCCCTGCATTTTCCACAGTGGTTGCAGTGCCGCCTTCTGATGGCCAGCCACTCTCTGATACCACTATTCTCAAGTTGGAAGCACCCAACTTTTCGAGAGCAGCATAAAGAGAATCCAATTCTGCATCAAACAGATTTTTGTATCCATATTGATTATCCTGTACCACAACTGTTGGTGAAGTGAATAAAGCATAGTCAAGTTTGATGCTTTGTGAGTTATTAATGTAGGCGAAGTAGGGGTACACGTTGGCCAGAAGTGGTGCCCCATTGGCCTTCAGGAAGTTGACGATTGGCCTTAAGAATGAAATTGCACTGTCACTAAATGTCCCCTTTGATGGAGGAAAAGATATTCCCAGCAAAGTTGTGTCTATTGCTGTTGAAACCTTAATTTGACCTTGTAAATTGGCTGATGCTATTGCATTATAGATGTTCTGCATTGCTTGTAGGATGTATTTTGCATTTTGATCTGCAGGTGGCACTTCATTTCCAACAGCAATGTAGCGGAACTTAACATTTGAAGAGTAGGCCAAGACGTTGCTTCGGACCCAAGTTGCTGCAGCAGATGCATCAGCCAGGGCCTGAAGTTTATCATTAGGGACGCCGAGGATGAGTTCTATGTTTGATCCTCTAAGTGCAGCCAGTGTTTTTTGATCTGGATCATAGATTCGCATCCTTCCAATACCATTTGCTCGACAAAGACTCACAACTTCCTGGTCAGATGGTAAGTTGTTGCCATTCTTTCCGTAACATACACCTATGGATTGTGCATCTGCAAAACATTAGACCGATAAGCGATGTGCTTTTTGGTCAAGATAACCTTTCTATACTCCAAATCGCTCAGGCAAATGAAAGAACATAAAAACATACCTGTTAAACTTGTTTCTTGGCAAGAAATCAACAGAGCGAAGAGCAATAGTATTGGAGCCATGAAATGTGCTTAAAATACAATTTTCTGCCGTCCGCATTGCCAATTCAAGTTCCTTTCCCCCAGTATATATAGACTGGCATAAGCATAATGACGTACAAAAGAGTCAAGCTCAAGAAGGTTCGACGACCATCAATTAGAACCACTAGCCCGGAAAATTTCCACACGTCACTCCATTTTGCCTAACTGGGGGGGGGGGGCATAAATTTCAACAACCTTCTTTGTCAGCATTCCTAGTCTCCCTGTTGAAAGTTCTCTGGTCCTCCATTTCAGATCATGTTTAGCTGCCTAACTTGAATTTTATAGCCAATTTCAAGGTTCCCGGCCTAAGAATTTGTCAATACATCCAACCCATTTTCTAAAATTCATTTAGTGAAGGTGACTCAAAACTTTGGACTAAATCATCGTCTGGAAAGAATATTATAGTGCACAGCCGAACAAGACAAGCAGTGCGCGTACATCAATCTATAGCCAAATCCTCCATTTGGATGACGCATTGCCACGTCTATTTCCAAGAAAGATTATTATTGGACTATAGATTTGGCCCCTTGCTTGCTGGTAGGATTTCCCCAGTGGAAAAGTATCTGGTGGCCAAAATTTTGTCATGACCCCCTCCTGGCCTTATCCAAAGTTATTTCGCACGTCTTGTTCTTCTCGAAGTCATCAAGAAAACATCAAATGAGATGTAAGCTGCCTTAATCACATTTGATTGACAAATATTTTGTTAATTAAATAAGCAAGTTGGTTATTCATTTTTATGCACAAGTTGATTTATAAATGAGGATTATTATCATACACAAATATTGTTATTATATTTAAAACGAAACTTAGGCGACCATGTACTCGAACAAGTCACGATTTCTCTCTTTATTTTTTTTTTTAAAAAAAAATTATTTAAGTTATAAAAGTAATTCTTTTTACTTTTATAAATCTTACATTCTTAATCAAAAGATTTATTAAATTGTGAACTAATGTAACGAAATTCTTCGTTGCGGGTATTTACATTTTCCTAGATAAATCTGATCAGCGGAACGGATTGGTTAAGCATAATGCTGGTGGCTGGCAGGCTAATGGCCCAATTATGAGAAAGCCCTTTGGGAGTCCGAGTAGAATTATTGAATAAGGCCTGGTTTAGTCATGAGCCCACAGGCCGAGAATGTGAATCAGTTTGTGAACGGATCCATTTGATCACATTAAAACCACGATTAACAAACAAACAAACGCACAAGCACGATTTCTTTCTTTCTTTGTTGGTTGGTTGGTTGGTTTGTTTGTTTTTTTTTTTTTAATTTCTTTTTGATGAAAATAATTTCTCAACAGGGGCTGAGTAAATGTAGGAACAAGTATCTTCACACCCCCCAAAAAAAAAAATAAAAAAAACAAAAAACAAAACAAACAATTGAAAGACGACTGTTGGTGGAATAAATCATTATTAAAAACCGAAACACACGAAAATTTTGATTAAAATAATAATAATAAAATAGAGAACTTGATTAAGATATGCCTTAATACCTAATAAATATTAAGTTATCATGATTATTACTTGTAATGAATATATATATATATATATATATATATATATATTTAAAATAATTATTAATTATAATTGATGATGTTTATTATTATTATTATGTTATATATATATATATATATATATATATCGAGATAGATAGATAGATATTACCGTTATACTAAAATCAACCTTTTGACCCCAAGAGTCTTAATTTTGAATATTTTTAGGTTAATTTGACCTCCTGATTCGAAAACAGACTCTCCACCTCCCTCTTTTTGTGTTGCTTCAATTCCAAGGACACCCAAAACCATATGATGCTGACATAATTCTGTCGTCTTTTTACCTCCCTCCCCCTCCTTTTTTTTTTTTTTTTCCTTTCTTTCTTTTTTTTTTTTAATTGTTCTTTTGTGTGTGTGTGTGTTAATTTCAAAGAAATTTACCCAAAATAGAAGGAAAAAAGGAAACTCCATATTCCCTGCACATTCTTTCGAAGCCCATCATTTCTGGCAATCACCGGCCGTCTGATCGGACTCCCGTTGCCACTGCACTCTACACCGTCCGATTTGATGACTCCGACTTTGACATGTCGTCGGCGTTTCTAGACACCGGAGCTCCGATTCAAAACCCCAATCCCAACGGTCAGTTTTCTCATCCTCTCTTCTCCCATATCGCAATTCGAATCCCGGAGCAGAACCGACCCGGTTGCCCAAGAACCGATTATCAGACGCCATGCAACCGTCCAATTTCGGCGACTTCAATTCCGGGTTTTCGGGTTTGAGCGCAAGGGGCGCGAATGTGAGTGTCTCCTCGCCTTCCGTATCGCGAACATCTCGTCCGGGCATTCGCAGGCCGAGACTCTTGAAAGTGAAAAAGCAATCGGGTTCCCAGATTCCGGAACCCGCCGCAGGAACTGGGGAAGAGCCCGGGTTAAATCCGTTTCGACCCGTTTTGGGTCGGGTAGAACCGTCTTTTTCCGTTTTCAGCCAACCTCGGCCCGGTTTGGGTGAGAATGAGGCATTTGCGTTTGCAGCCAGTAGGAGTGATTTGGGCGATAAGAGAGTTTTTGAGGGAATAAAAAATTTGAGAATTGGATGTGAAAATGAGGCTTTAAACAGTAACTCAAATGTGAGTGATATTACTGGTTTTGTGTTCGGAAGGGATCGTAGCAAGAGTTCTGTAATTGATGTGAAGTTTGAGAAGTTGAGCATTGATGACAGTAGGCAATTTGCGGGTGGAAAGTCTAAGTTAAGTGCAGATAGTGAGGTCAAATTTGGGTTAAGGAGTGGTGGCAATGTTGATGATACTGCCACTGGGAAAAGCGATTTCTCGAGTCTATCATATGAATTGAAGAAGAAACTGAATGTTGCCATGAATGGAGATTCTGATAATGGTGGTGGTGGCGGTAAAGGTACTTTCGGTGCCAGTGATAGGAAAATGTTTGAACTTAAGAGTGATGGGATGGATCGTGACATGTTGGCTAAAACCTCAGAAAATTTACTGCCCGATCAGATTAAGAATTTGAGCATAAAGGACCAAGCAGATGCAAATAATGCTGGTACTAGGACCAATGAGAAGGATAGTGATGTCTATGGAAGCAGGGAGAGAGCTACGGGTTGTGGTGGTGGAGAAAGAGAGACTCGGCAGTCAAACGAGATGGGTTGCAAAATAAACCTAGAAAGTATGGCAGGAGAATCTTCACATCATGCTGATGCAGTGTTTTCTTCTTCTCAACTCTCTGCCAAGGATATGCAAACTGGAAAGAAGGGTGCTATGAAGTTCCCTGTTTGTGTTGAAGGATTTCAAACAGAATTTATTTTTAAGGGAGGATTGCAGGATAATGATACAAGTGGTAGTCAAGTTCCTATAGGTCAACCCAATGTTGATACTCAAACTGACTTATCATCTGGTGGCTTGGCTGGTGGGACCACTTTTGGGGTGCCCCCTACTCGAAGACCTGAGAAGCCAGATGTGTTCAGTTTCACAAGCAAGCAAGATAATGTTCAGTCACCCTTTGCTGAATTTAAAACTCCAAATCAAACGGGAATTTTATTTTCTAGTCAAAAACCAGAATTTGGTGCAAAGTTGAAAGACTCCAAAGTGAAGAAGAAAAGAGGAAAGTTGAAGCAAACTACTAAAGTCCATCTATGGCCTGGGCATGATTTTGTTTTCAATGCCAGCAGTTCCCAAGAAGTACCACAGGTTTCAGAATCTTTTTCCCCAATGGATATTTCACCATATGAGGTAATTGCATCTGAAAGCCATCTTTCCAGGGAAACTTCTGTGACTTCAGAGGAACTTTTCAGTCATGATGATCAATATGCATCAGCTGGTTCACAACAAAATGTTATGAGTGATGCAATAGATAAAGATCTAGCTGCTGTGACTCAACGCATGACAATAAATGGAGAGGATGTGTTATGTGGAGGAACAGAACAGGACAGTTCAAAACATTTTTCAGATAAAGTTACAGGTGTTGAAAGTTATCCTGAAGAGTCCATTTCCGGGGCTGAAACTGAAAGCTTTAAATCTGCAAACAAGGAACTAGACTTTATAAATGAAGGTGCAGTCACTTCAGCAGAAAATGAAGCCAGTTTGAGCACAAATATTGAGAGGCAAGGCAGTGGCATCTGGACTCAATTTGGTTCAGCTGCAAGTTCTGAATGTATAGGTGGTTCAGGGTTTACCTTTGCTGCCTCTTCTTCTGGGAAAGCATTACCAAAACGTTGTCAGAAAAAGAAGGACAGCAGAGCTAAAGCTGTTCGTGATTCCTGTCATTTTACAAAAAACACACAATTTCAAGATGCTTCATCCTCTTTATGGTTCTGTCCATTGTCCACATCTTCATTGCCTTTGCCCCCTGAAGATGAAAAGAAAAGTGGCAACTCTCATGGCACAGTTGGTGATAACTCTGAGGTCCTTGGACAAGAAAGCAGGAAAGAGTCTTTTTCAACTGCTTCTGCATCCACCGCGGCTCAAGAAGTGTGTGAGAAGTGGCGGCTAAGGTAATATCAGTTCTGGTCATTTTTCCAAGAGATCAGGAACGACGTCTCAGCTGTATTTCTTTCTGTTACATCTACTCTATGTGGTTGTTTTCTTCAACTTTGCATTTGCAGGCTTTAAGCCCATCATGTATATCTGACCTTTGTTTTAGGGGAAATCAAGCATATAAAGATGGGCATTTGTTAAAAGCGGAGGAGTGTTACACACAAGGGTTAAATTGCATTTCTAGAAGTGAGACATCTAGAAGCTACCTCAGGGCATTGATGTTGTGCTATAGCAACCGTGCAGCAACACTTATGTCTCTTGGGAGAATGAGGGATGCACTGCAAGACTGTCAAGCAGCTGCTGATATTGATCCCAGTTTTCTGAGGGTGCAAGTTAGAGCTGCAAAGTAAGTCTCTATTTTTTGTTTCCATTCCTTTTCCAGATTGTTCAATGATTCATTTGCATAAGTACATGAGCCCACATGCCACTTTATTGCAATCATTTGCTGTTAAGAAGTATCAAACAAGTATTAATTTGTGTTTTTGGTTAATTTCATCCTTAATGTATCTGTTTTCTCATTTGAGTTGGCTTGGTTGAGATGTAATGCCACTGTGCTGTTGAGCATGTTGAATCTTGAACTTCTTAGTTCTACGGCTATTTAGCTTTCCAATGCTTTGGTATTTTAGAATTTCTAGGATTGATAATTGCTCACATTATTTTAGGTTGTATGTTGGCCAATTATTTATTTCTCATGCTTATTGCTCTTGTGCTTTTGTGTTATTTGTTTTCAAGTTGTCACTTGGCCCTGGGGGAAGTAGAGCATGCTTTGCAATATTTCAGCAAATGTCTGCAGTTGGGAACTGATGCGTGTGTGGACAGAAAGATTGCAGTTGAAGCCTCAGAGGGACTACAAAAGGCACAGGTGCTACTTTCTATTTTATTTGGGAAATAACATTCATTATTGTTCCATTTTTCCATATTGAAAAAAAAAAAGAAAGAAAAACAAAAAATCCTATTTGCCCTGTCAGTGTGTGAATTGTCTGGATTAGTGTTAGCAATTGAGAATAGCACCAAATGCAGAGAAATTTGTGTAGAAGATTACTCAGTATTAGACAAATCGATGCATGCCATTCATTAACATCTATAATTTGCACATTGAATTTGTGATTGATTATCAACTGGCAGAAAGTCTTGAAGTTTGTGCAACATTCTGCTGAACTTCTGCAAAGGAAGACATCTGATGATGCAGCGAGAGCTTTGGAAGTAATTGTGGAGGCTCTATCTATAAGTCTGTACTCTGAAAAGTTACTTGAAATGAAAGCAGAGTCCCTATTCATGGTTTGTGTGTCCTCTACCATTTCTTGGAATCTTTTAGTTCATGTGAGGCAAAGATTGTTAGTCTGTTTAAGCATCACATAGAGAACCTAAACTTTTGTGTCATCTAGCAGCTGCGGAAATATGAAGATGTAATTCAGCTATGTGAACAGACCTTTGATTTGGCCAAGAAGAATTCTCCTTCAGCACATGCCAACTGCCAGTTAACAAATGCGGATGATTCTGAACTTACAGTGAACTCTCCCTTTCAGTTGTGGCGATGTTGCCTTATTGTCAAGTCCTATTTCTACCTTGGAAAGCTGGAAGAGGCTATTGGTTCACTTGAGAAGCATGATAAATTCAATACAAAGAGGTGCTCTGTACTTGTATATATTGATTTGCCTCCTTTTTAACTTCCAAGATTTTCTTCCTTTTGTTGATGGTTGTGATAAAGATACTGCTTCTTATGCAGTCAGCCTACAAATGGTAACAAGACACTGGAATCTTCAATACCTCTTACTGCCACGGTGCAAGAGCTCCTACAACATAAGGTACTTTTCTTTCTGAAGATGCAGACCATTTGAGGCAATTTGATCTGCTACCGCAGCTGTATTCTGCTTGTGTTGGGCACATGTTTGGCCAGTACCCTTTAAAGGATGTTTAGTCTTTTCAACTATTAAATGAGCATTTGAGATAAGCCACATAACACCTATGGTTTCTTATAACTAAGGATATAAAAGAGAGCTGGATGTATAATCTGTTTCACAGGAACAGCTTTGGGGATAAGTAAATCTGATACTAAACAAAGAACTTGCATCTTGGTTTATGAATGTTTGGACTATTTGATATTCATTATTGGGGCTTTATTTTGTACTAGATAGTGAGGCCAATTGTTTTAATGGTGTTGATGTTGTTTTATTATCCTAAGATTGCATTTGATGTTCTTAATTGCAGACTGCAGGAAATGAAGCATTTCAAGCAGGAAGACATTCAGAGGCTATTGAACATTACACTGCTGCCCTGTCACTGAATGTGGAGTCACGGCCTTTTGCAGCTATTTGTTTTTGCAATCGAGCTGCCGCATACAAAGCATTGGGCCAAATTACGGATGCCATTGCTGACTGCAGCCTAGCTATAGCATTGGATGGAAATTATCTGAAGGTTTCCTTCCAAACTGGTGTTATCTTTATGGCTGTGATGATATTATTAAACCTTTGGAGTACCATCAGGCCCCATATCCAAACCAAACAATTCCTAAGAGAAGTGATTGTGCTCACTTGTGCTGACATAAACATTAATATATATTCATATTTGAATAAATTATGAAAAATGATTAACTTGATGATAGGTTTGATATTCTCAGAATTAGAGAGCAAAGAGTGACCCTTATGATTTTTTGTATTTCAAATTACAGAAGTGGTTTCATCTTAATAGTTTCATGTCATAGAACTAAATGTTCTTGGTTAGGACATCAAAGTTCTTGACCGAGGTGTACCATCCTGTATTCAGTAACCTTTATTGGTGAAGAATTTTACCGTATCAATACTTTTATAGTCTATTTTCAGACAAGTCAATTATTTTCAGCAAGATTATAGGTAACGCCATGTGTATGGTATTTTTTTATAGGCAATTTCTAGACGAGCCACTTTGTATGAGATGATTAGGGATTATGGACAGTCAGCCACTAATCTTCAGAGATTAGTAGCTGCACTCACTAAGCAAGTAGAGGAGAAGGCGAATCAGTCTGGAATGTCTGACAGATCGACAAACCTTGCAAATGACCTGAGACAAGCTCATCTACGTCTTTCTACGATAGAAGAAGCATCCAGAAATGATATTCCTCTGGATATGTACCTCATTCTGTAAGTCATCTGTGATTCTAGCTGTTCACAATATGTTCTGCCTTTTTATTTTTTTGAGATTTTTATATAGCTAGAATCTCTAGTGCATTACATTATAGAACATATGCACTAAATGACAATTATCACGAATTTCTGTGTAGCCACTTGTTTCTGTAAATTCATGTCTCACTAGGCAAAATCATTGTATGTGCTGCAAAGCATTGCATATGCATCTCATCTTTCTTCTCCAGCACCTTTAGATCTGCTGCTTCTGACCAAAATTACCAGTAATAATGACCTATTTGAAATAAAGATGGGAAAATGGTATGCTGCTAGAGTGGAATGCTGTTTGAGGGGTGGTAGAGGTCTTCAGGTTCAGAACATAATAACATCATTTGAGGACATGGAACACCAGTGCAGAATAATAAACCAATAGTTATATTTCACTGCTAGTTTCTACGCTTCACTTGACTTGTAAACTCATAGCTATATTGTCATTGTAGAACAATCATCACTTGTGATTGTTAAGGGGTTTGACTTCTTGTGTTTCAATTTGGAGGCAACTAGACTGTAAATCCATGCTCTATACATCAGAACTCTGCATGTTTTTAGTCTAATTTCTATTTCTTGCTGCCAGTGGAATTCAACCTTCTGCTTCAGCAGCAGAAATCAAGAAAGCATACAGGAAAGCTGCACTTAGACATCATCCTGACAAGGTTTGTTCCATATGCTGACTTTTGTATTTATGTTTTTGCTCTGATCTACTCACTTAACAAATTGGTTACTGGAATAGGCTGGTCAAGCCCTGGCAAGAAGCGAAAATGCAGATGATGGGCTATGGAAAGAGATTGGAGAAGAAGTTCACAAGGATGCTGACAGACTTTTTAAAATGATTGGAGAAGCATATGCAGTACTTTCAGACCCTACCAAGGTCTCTTGCTTATTATTAGTAGTTTTGTATGCCTTATATCCTTTCAATGACTTAAGTTTTTCCATGACAGCTATGCATCATGTAACCAGTTTCTATTTGCATTTATTGGTTTTCATGCCTGATAAAAGTTATTCTTAGCAGACAAAAAGGGATATGCTAGGATTTGCTAAGCTTAGTGGTAATTATATTGTAGCACTGATTTGTCAGTATGTACAAAATCAACCAGAACAGCAAAGCTCCCCATATTTTTGCTTCTTGCACATGCATGTTAGTTTCACTTGCTCTCTGTTTTGCAAATTGTTATGTGCCATACTTTTTGTGGCATTCTTCGTCCAATATCATTAATTTATGGTCTTCTTACCTTTTTTATGATCAAGCCCTTCACTTTAGCAATGATCTATTGACCACCTTTGAATTGCTTTGTCGAATTTGTTTTCTCCTTTCCTTGATTGGATTTTGTGTTCACATATCAAAAACCAATCTTTTGCAGCGTTCCCAGTATGATCTTGAAGATGAGATGAGGAATGCCCTAAAGAAGCACAATGGAAGTAGCACCTATAGGATGCATATGGATGCACAGAATTATCCCTTTGAAAGAACTGGCAGTAGGAGACAATGGAGAAAAGTTTGGAGATCATATGGCAGGTAACATACCAGCGGACGGGCCAAAGTGGCTTGATCTGATGGCAGTGTGATAATGGTCATGCACGATGAGCTGTGATCATAATATTCAGCGTTCTGGTCGTGATACAGAGCGGGTAGTCAGGTGACTCAAGTTTGTTTGATTTTCTACGGAGTCTATGCTAGCTCCAATGGTATTGACTCTCAGCTGCTTTTTAGTTGATGGTGAAAGTTGTGGGTTTTCCCCAAGTATCGAGTTCCCGAAACAGTTTCCAGGAAAATGGGGTCAGGAAAGGAACAGTTTCCACGAAACCGAGGTCAGGAAGGGAACATTCTTCAAGAAACTGGGGTCAGGAAAGGAAAACGGAAAAGCGGGGGAGTAAAAAAGCTGTTTGCCGTAGAAAGTTTGGCAGGAATTTTGTCTCGATTGATCTTCGTAAGACGCAGAGAATGCTTGCTTCGGAAAATACACACACAAAAGGAACTTAGAAAGAAAGGATATCATGTTGACTATCCGACAAGAAATCCGCCAACCCTGCACATTAATTAGAATACTAGATGCTTAATTGCTCACGAGCTTGATTGAATTATGAACCACAGAACAATGTCGAATTAAAACACTGTGCGTACGGAACAAAACATACAAAAGAACAACAATATTTGTCTTTTTCTGACAGGTCTCTTTTTACAATAAAATTCAGCTTTGCATTTGCTGTTATACGATCAAGACAGCTGCAGTGTTATGGCTTTCTCGAAAGTTTTTGGATTTGGCGTGTAATTGTCAAACCCCGATCTTTCTCGATGATTTCCTAGGTACCTTTGCTTTCCAGCAGTGAAAGTTGAGGATTTTCGTTCCCCACACCCATCAAAAATCTCCCTTGGTTGCTCGGACTTAATGGGCACATGATATTCATCATGATCACGCTGGTTCTCATATTCCCTTCTTCCTCCGACAATCATACCTGTCAGCACCCTTGGCTTGCTCCAATCATCACCGCAGACTTCCCATCCAGTTGGCTTTACATCTTCCCACTCGATCGTGCATGTTCTACTATTAGCACTTGCCATTGCAGGTACTCTCTTTCTATTCTGTCGAGCAGCCTCAAACTCCATCAGGAGTAGGGGGTCAATTCTCTAGTCCCAATCAATACAATCAATGTACAAATCAGGACTCGGCAAGTTCGCACTGAACAGACAATTCGTGGACCAGAACCGCCTCTCTGCCTCGAAAAAGGATTCCTTTGCAGCAGAATCATCCCACGCCATGACATTGTTAACTTCTGATATGCCTTTCTTGATCGTCAGAAATCTTTTCCAAGTCATCCCAAACCGTTCCTCCCAATGTCGAACGCTGCGCCACCTAGTCTCCGACGGAGAGAGATACTGAGCATGGACACGGAACACTTTTCCTGGTTTCTTGATGTCGGTATCTTGGCCGAGGAGCCATCCCTTCAGGAGCCTGACATCTCCTCATGTACCCCATATTTCCCGGGAAAAAAAAAAAGGTTTTACCAAGAAAAATACAAGAGAAAAAGAAAAAGAGAGCAGATGGGTAATTTCTCGAGAACACCGAAGACCATCTGAGGAGAGCAGAATAGAATTGTGAGTCCAAATTCTTGGCAGGGAAGCCTATTTATATAGCCGGAACCGAGTCCATTTTCTACGTTCCTGGAAGGTGGCCAATCCGAATCCGAGTCATATAGACCAACCTCATTTTCCCGCTTTTGTAAGACAATATAGCACTTAAATTTATTAATTAAAGTTCTACATACCAAACTCAGGAGGGTTTTGGAATCCTATCCTATCTCAACTATTGTGAGTATGTATAGATTTGAAAATGTATTCACGACGCAAAAAGGAATTTAGTGTCCGACTAGGTCTTGAATCTTAAAAATAACTCTAGTATCAATGAACTAGTGTTTGTTTATTGGTACATTCATAAATTTCTAGCAACACCACCCCCCCCCCTCCTCGGTTGGTCACAATATTACATTCAAGTGTTTCTGGTCCAGGCCAGTAGTCAATGGGGTCGAGGAAAAAGTCTGGGCTGGTAAAAGCGTATTTTTGTTTTTTTTGGTAGGGCCTTAATTGTGTCACATCATCCAACCCCCAAGTATATCAATTGAACCAAATGGGTCTCTTTGCTGCAGAGACTACCCAAATTTAGGAGTAACATTTCAAGCCCAACGACGTAATTCCAGACTTGGGTTAAATTGGAATATAGTAATTTGCAACCCAAAATCGATTAGCTCGTACTTTTTTATTTTCAGCCTTTTTCTTTCTTTCTAATGCAATTCAATTTATCTAGGAACAAACGAGGGAATGCATTTATCTACGAGAGTAATGTTAAATGTTACAAAAAGATTTTTTTAATTTATTATAAAAAATTATGTTTATTGGGATGAATATTTTTATTGTGTGTTTTCTAACGATTTTATTAATAAAAAATGTTTATTTTAATAAAATGATATTTTCCTAACGAATTTTTTAAAATAATTCGGTCATATTCAGTATTATTCTCCCTACAATACCTTTTCTTTAAATTATAAAAATTATATATGTAGATATAAAGGCAACCCCGTTTCATGTGGACTGACAAAATTGATCTCCTCACGTTCCCTCGTGTCTTTTTTCCATTCAAAGATGAGCTTTTTCTTTGAATTAGCTTTTTAACTTCATCCCAGATCCGACGATGCAAGATCGGAATACCACAAGGAAGGATTAGGTGTCTTAAACTTTTCTTCCTCAACCCTTCCAGTTATGGGGTGAAAACGGTTCGACTTAATCTGCGGTCCTGGGCGTTTTCCAACTCGTAAGTTGTTCATGCATCTTCACACACGTGTTTTCAGTGTTCTGTCATTGAGCGACGAATTTTAAACACGGTGCCTTCATCTAGTCTTTTACCAAGCTTATATATAATAGCTAAACAGTGAATTTTATTTTTTATTTTTTTTTATTTTTTTTTGGGGGGAGAAATTTGCAAGCTATATTAGTTTGATTAAAATTTATTAATCCATGTTGTATACCACTCCATTAATTCATGTAGTGTAAGTGTGAGTGCTTCTAAACCTACGCCACAACAAACAATTTGAGGATTGTCATCACTTTACAAAACGGTTTGGTTGGGAAAATTTTTAGTTTTTCCCTTTTCTTTTTCTTTTTTTTTTCAGTCAAGAATTTAAATTTTTATTTTAAAGATGAAATGATGTACGAAGTAAATGGAATTTTTTTTCTTTAGAAAAAAAAAAAAAAAAACCTTCCTATATATAGCGTAGTTGACAATGTAATAAAATTTTTAACTAAAACCTTATAATGACGAGATGCATGACGTGTTCAATCCCGTGACAGCATCTCCGTGTCTGGCGCGTCGGGGGAAATAAGGGGAGAGGAGAAACCGAGGAGAGTCGGGTTATTGCGGTCCCCACAATCATAGGTGGTGAGTTGTCCGAATGTGCGATTAGACGCGTGTCTTGTCGGAAGCCCCTGTGGTCCCCATCATCCAGCTGTAGTCTTTTGTATCGACACGCGGTCCACGGTTAAAGTTTAGCCACGTGGGCATGAACAGTAGGCTGGAATCCGACGCAGGTATGGTTTTCTATTTATGGAGGCAGTCAGAATTTGTCACTCAATTACATAACTTTTACACAAAAAAAAGAGTTCGTAACATTGTTTTTATATTATTATATATTACAAATACTTCCCCCCCCCCCCAAAAAAAAAAAGAATATAAAGTCAAGGAAAAACATTGCAAATGTCAGGTAGATATATATATATATATATATATATATATTTATTTATTTAATCCTAGATATAATATTCAATTAATTTAATTTTCTATTTGAAAAAGGTAAGATTAGAAATCTCCTGTAGGTAAGGTGCTTTTTTTATTATAATAAAACTAACAAAATATAAAAGAAAAAAATTTCTCGAAAACCGAAGGTTTTGGCAGAGAAATTTTTGCCGGGGTGGAAGTCCATGATTTATTATGCTGCATTAATTATGGGAGCAACCACCGTAACAATGCTATACACATTACACATATGGAGACGTTAAAACAATAAATAAATGGTCGCGGGTGCCCCATAATAACTACCAAAACACCTAAAATTGGTGACTTGGAGGAGATGGTCCCCCTGCGTGCATTTCTTCTTTTTATATATATATATATATATATATATATTATATATATACATTATATATGCCCACGCAACCTAGAAATGGTTCCCGCAAATGCTTGTAATGAATACGAAAGACAGACCAATGAAGTATATAATCTATTAATGTTAAATTCATTTTTTAAAGTTATAAATTATAATTATAATTAATTAATTAATAATGATAACAAATACAAAGGACATCTCCTTTCAAGGTTGGTTCTGGAAAACAAAAAAAAAAAACAAAAAACAAAATCTCAAAATGGAACCAGCTAGCCTGCCGCCCACCCCCGGGGGGGGGGGGAAGAGATAGGAAACCCCAAAAACACTCTTGTTCCCTCCTAAAATGAAAAGGTGTCAGACAACTTCAGTCTTCCTCGAAATCCTATTTGTCTTGGTTCCCTATTAACTACTAATCACTAACCATTAAAAAAAAAAAAAAAAAAAAAGAGGGAAAAATCCGATGATACATTTATCCAACTTTTGATTTAGACCAATATATTACTTAGAAATAGTATATAATGAGAGCCACCAACAACAACAACAACAACAACAGAAAAAAAAAGAAAAAAAAAAAAAAACTAAGAAAGAAAGAAAGAAGGCGACGGATGCAATGACATTTCATGCTAAGGTCAAAGAGAATTGGGCTAAGCAAATGGGAGGGTGACTTTCGCAAGCCATGCGGATCTTAGGGGGAGCCAACAAATCCAACTCAATTATTGATGCCCCTCGTGTCAGGCCTAGCTGTATCGCATACCCTACTGTTACTGTTACTTTTGCTGCTCTCTCAATTGCCTCGTCTGCTTTTCCACTTATCACAGGTAAATTTGTCCACATCCCAACCGGCTAAGCTTAGCAACGGTATTTGTTTTGACCCCAAAAAATGCAAGCCATCGTCTTCAACAAAACCTCGTGAATTGGCTCACCCATGGAGACATGGGACAAAGCTTGGGACTTACACTGGATCGGACACATGAGGTCCGATTAACTTTAACTTTTTTACTTTGGGTATATAAAATTACTTTGCTAACACATAGAGCAATGATTATAGTTGAACGCAATTAATTAAATGACATAAATATCATTACAATAATAATGTAAAATATTAGTTAACGAAATGGAAGAAAAAAAAAAGTAGAGAAATTTCACTGTTTTATTAATTGTGTTCAATTATATTCATCATTTTTATGTTTGTAATGTTATTTCTAAAATTTATACATGAGATATATATATATATATATATATATATATTCGTTGCCAGCTGCCATTTTCGTTTTCTTCTTCTTTTTTTTAATCCTTTTCACGATTGGAGGAGGACCTTACATTTATGGGGTTCGGGGGTTTCTCTGGCTGGCATGATCCTCCAGGTGCGCGATGACAATGAATATGTGCCAATTATTCTTGACGCTCAAATCTACGGAAAAGTTTGTAAACTCAAACATCAAAGTTATAAGTATATCATACGGAGGGGAGGGAATGCAGGAGTGCGGTGAGATTAATGATCGGTTGGGTTGGTTAGTTGGTTGCAAAATGGCAAATGCTGAACTGGTCACGTCAGAATTAAAGTCACGAGTGGAACAGAGAATCGGATGAATTTAACCAATGAGGTTGGCCTTTTCATCCTTTATGTTTGGGGCCCATCATTCTGTCAAAATCCTCCCCCCCCCCCCAACACACACACACAAATAGGCAGATGGCCTGATGGGCTGAGAGTGACCTGCACACCCCCTCTTGCCTATATGGAAACAACTGGAATTTATTATTAACCCCCCAAAAAAAAATAAACACCTTTTCAGCATTAAATATCTCCCGAGATATCGGGCCATCCAATGTGCTCTTTTGGTCGGCAAGTTGTAGGAAGCTTTCCTTCATTCATTTTTTTTTTTTTAGTGAGATAAGGAATTCAAAATCTAAATGAATGTGTTGCCCATTTTAATTATTAGCAGTATATGCATGCCTCTTGAACTTACTGCCACAAAAGATATCGAGGAGGTCCATTTCACCGAAAAGAAGGAAGCTTGGTACACATGCTGATGAGGAATAATAATTTGTTCAAGCAAAAAGATGACATAAACAATTATATTGACCCATGTTCATTCAAGGCAACCCATATGCTTACAGATGGGTACAATTAAACCATTGAAACCAAAAAAATAAAAAAATAAAAAATAAAAAGTATGAGATTGATTATTAATTTGGATATTGTAATTCCTTTTTACTTATTTCCAAATTGTACGATTTAGGGAAATTATGTTGCCACTACTTACATATCTAAAGTACTGAAGTGGTGGCATGAAGGCAATCAATTAACCCGTTGAATTGAAGTTATGCATTATCAAAGACATAATCATACTACAAGAAAATTACTTCGTTTAGCGTCATTCAAATTTTATTGTTTATCAGATTTAAAACGGTTGGTTTCAATTCTTTACCCCCCCCCCAAAAAAAAAAAAACAGAAAAAAGGAGAGGTGGGAGTGGGGGGGGGGGCTGACAATTAAGTAAAGCCCCCAAAATTTAGTGCGTGGGCTACTTTCAAATCATTGTATGTAATTGCGAGACGTGTTATTGCACTTCATGAAGTTTGAAACAAAACTTCCGCTACCACTCTCGCTTTCAAAGGTAAAGAAGCAGCACGGTGTACTTAAGGTTCATTTGTTCACAAAAGTAGTAAATTTAATGTGATCGTAAAAAAATACCAGCGAACCTTTACAGCTATTCTTCGATTATTATACAGTAAAAATCATAAAAGCACACCCCCACCCCCCCCCCCCCAAAAAAAAAAAAAACGCAAATTCATTTTAAAGTCTTGTTTTTTCATTGGCTTGTTGGCCACAAAAGCAGAATCCTAAACCACGTGAATAGAAAGAAAATCAACGGGAATGGAATAGCATTGACGGCAATTCTCTTGGAGTGGCCTCGTGAAAAGTGCATTATGATTCCTCATTTTCAACTCTGCTTTTTGGGCCATGGTCGTGATTTTGATTGATGACAGCACAGTATTTGCCGCAAGTTGGTAATATAAATATAATAATAATAATAATAATAATAATGCCAGCCGCAGCGGCCACTGTCAAGCGCAACTTGACGTAATCATAGGACACGATTTAGCTTGATAAGAAGGGGATTTTTTAGGTTTAATTTGCGTTGAAAAGAAAAAGAAAAACAAACAATTTAATTTAAATAAATGAAATTAATTAACAAGGCTTTGTAAATATAATTATATTCACTGTTTAAAAATCTACCAATTAAGCTCGCGTAGAGTGGCGGCACAAAATTTGGAAGCAATAGGTAGACAGCTGGGCCATGCTTGCTTGCTTGCTTGCTTGCTAAATATCTTCGTTAAAGCGACCATTTACTGGTAGTGGATTCTATTGTTTTGGCCCTCTGATTCAAGTTTAGTGATCAGTGATTAGTAAAAAAAAAAACTTTAAAATTAAGATGTGATCACTAATCATTAAATTTAAGTGATAGAATTACTTAAATTTTAAATCTAAAATTCCATCTCTAATCTTTATAAATTATAAATAAATGATTGACATATTTAGATAATGGGAGTACTCGAAGCAGCCAAATTCTTGATATTGTAATTATAAATTGATATCTTCATCAAATACAAAAGGTTGCTGTGTCTTTTTTTTTTTTTTTTTCAACTCCATGTGTACTTAGATCTTATAAATGAATAAACAAAGAGGCTGCGGCTCTCCACTTAGCCCGACGGCAAGGCATGGCATGGCATGAGAAGGCAGGGACAGCTAAGGGACACGCTACAAATCCGTTTATTAATGGTTGCATTATCTCAATCCTAATCCTAATCCTAATTTGGTTTGCTTTTTTCCACCACGTGAGCTGGCTTTTCATTGGTCCAAACAAGTCAAATTATGATTAAGAAAGTGACAACATCCGGGAGACAGAGGAAATAAGCTCGTGGTATCTACCCATCGAGCCAAATAGTAACTCTCACGATATATATATATATATATATATATACATATATATTATTTTTCATTCATTTTATCTAATGATTATAAAAGACATGGTAAATTTAAGTTATTTAAAAATAAGCTCGTCGTTTTTTTAAAAAAAAAACCTAAACTCTTACCAATATAACATTACTTTTTTTTTTTTGCTTTTATTATTCCAAAAATATGAGAAATTTAACGTATGAACATCGACCAATAAAGATATTTAATTAGAACTGATATGGGCAATTATCCGGCCAAAGAATTGCTTAAATTTTTTTTTTTTTTTGATTGAGATCCAATAATAGACTCTATATTAACATATTTAGCCACGAGTATATTAAGTTAAAAGCACACATATATTTAACATTTGCAATTTGTAATCTTAACTAAGCATGAGATAGTGATGATATAACTTGAATTTATAATTTTTTTTTAATTTAGAAACATCGTCATATAATTGTTTAGTTGAAAAATTTTAAGTTTATATTTGAATAAATTTATAAATTGCTTATATCTAACTCTCTGACCACTTTGTCTGTACAAAAAATCGCAATCTTGCGCATTTAGAATTGAATCTTTCCAACTAAGAAAATGTAGAAAAAAAAAAACTTCAAGAAGAACAAAATTATTGCTCACAAAAGGTCAAAAAAAAAAAGGAAAATAAAAAAGAAATTGGACCCACCACGACAATTTTCTTTTTACCTCTCTGGGCGCTGGCCGTCTGGGTCCCTCCTTCCAGGCTTACTCACTGGTCGGTCTTTTAGTCAATGTCTGGGGCAAAGCGTTGTAATGAAAGGGAAGGCTAAATAATTAGTTGATTAATTAATTGCCTAAAACGTTATTTTCTGGGGGGGAGGGGTCCATTTACATTGAAGACACCGGACACTTTGATGGTTGGTGGCAAGGTTTTTTATATTCGCACGTGCTCAAACCCGATGGAAAATGCCGGCAAAGCATTGCTTTGTGCAGTCAACTCTATGCGCATTTCGCGGATCGTACGGTTCAGATTTGCCCCTCGTCCAATGGAGAATGGGGACCATGGGGTGCGGCTAAACAAACAAAAATGTTGATATATATATATATATATATATATATATATATATAATACGGTGAATGATAATAGAACTTTTAAATAAGAATTTTAATACAGGAAACTCACTCACATAAATTTTAAAAAAGTTCTTAATCAACAAATTAATCAATAAAAGATAAAATAGTCGTAATATTGTAAACAAAGCCACAAATTATACAAGCCAAATCATGAAGATAGTGTCAATGAAATTTAGTTCTGTGGTAAAGATGTCGAAATATATAAAAAAAAAAAAATCCAAAATTTACTTAGTTATGTGTGTTTAATAACTATGAGTTTAACTTTAGTACTCCTAGTAGCATCCGATATTTGTTTTCAAATCATCGGATAATAGCAATAAGTGTCTTTTAATTAATTATTTATTTTCTTTGTACAAAGTGTGAGTTGTTATTCATTTTATTTCGTAAAATTTTGAGTAGTTATGGCATCCTTGTTGAACGCTACCTCATATTTATTATACACGGGTTGCTGTTGATTTTTCTGCTCGGCGTTGCGTTTGGACGGTAGAATCTATCTTTGGTTTCAAGTAGTTCCGAATTTGTTGGAACTAATGTTTAAGCACACCCGTACGCACGTTTCCCTACTCAACCTTCATTAAAAAGAAAGTTAACGGGAGATTAACGTCAAAACTATTCTTAAAAGCTGGTCAATTTTCTAATTCATGAACCACACGAAACTCCAACTTCCTATCGTTAAATTGTTATTACGTGTCAAATAAAAAAGCTACAAAGTGAAGAGGATCCCATGTCCCTATGATGGTGTCCTGTGCTTTTGCTTCTAACAATATTATTGGCTTGCACACTCTCTGTTAATATCCATTCATTCCGTCCGTGATTGAATTTCAACGATTATATTATTATTATTATTATTATTATTATTTTATAAGTCTTTTGATCTCTTTTATTTAGAATTAACAATCATAAAAATTTGATCACCGCAAAAAGAGCATATTTCGTTGAACTGCTCTTATGCTATATTATTATTATTATTTTAATTCAATAGTTCTTTCCGCGTGGCGGAGACAGAGGAGATGGACGGTAGCTTTATGTGGGAAGCACAGCTGGAATGAGCGGGCATACAGCTGGCCAAGTACCAACACAGATACGCAGCTACCTTTCGCCGTTTTATCTCATTTTCTTTCTTTCTTTCTTTTACTCAAAAACCCAAAAAAAAAAAAAAAAAAAAAGAAGAAGCTTTTTTTCGAATGGAAATGCAGCTGTCTCACTCGAAAATGTATGGACTGGGGAGTATGGACAACAGGACCAAAATCCAGGGCAGACTCTTCTCTCCTCCTTCCCCCACCCCCCACCCCCCACCTTTTCTTTTCTTTTCTTTTTTCGCGTTTTCATTTTTGCCCTTTTGTTTTTCCTTATGGCAAATTGGGGCTACTTAAGGTTTACGTCCAAACCAATGATTTTCTTCTTGTTGTTGTCGTCAAAAAAAAAAAAAAAAAAAAGAAAGAAAGAAAGAAAGAAAAAGGAATTTATTTCGTTAGCATTGTGCCATTATCAATCCAAAACTGTCATATGCCATGGGCTAGTTTTTGAAAGCACCAAATAATGTTTCGCATGAACGCGAAACTGCGACAACCTGCAAGCCAGCCAGCCATTTGTGTGAATAGAAATGAATTTGTTAAGGCGCAATCACGTCCTAGAAACCATCTTCAGCACCATTTCAACATGTAGTCGTTGGCCGGGGGCGGCCGCCGCGGGGGGGGGGGGGGCGGGGTTTGGGGGAGAGGAGAATAAATCTTTACCCAACTTCTGAAAACACCCACAAAAACGCTTTGCTTAAAAGTGCTCTCTATTTTAGGAAGGTCCTAATCGATGAACGAAGTCAAAACAATCACCACCGCTATCTTTGACTAACAACGTTTGGACAATAAACTTTTCCAAAACTCACTCTCTTCTTCTTCTTCTTTTTTTTTTTCAAAAATGCAACTCCTTCAGACCCAAAATCGTAAATATCTCGAACTTTCAGTGGCAATCACGTCCTCACACACAAAACAAGCAAACGCGAGTCAAAATTCCCGTTAACCTCAATAAAAAAATAATCTCTCTCTCTTTTTTTTTTTATAAAACTGGTAAAAATAAAAATATAGAAAAATCCTCTGAAGGCTGAACAAATCCGTCATTTTGAAATGTCAGCAAGGGCAAATATGTCACTTTATCTTTGGCTATAAGTATCATTCAGTTCGCTCCCCCGTTGCCCCCAATTGCGGACCCCTTGTTTCTCTCTCTTCTCACTCTCTCTCTAGAAAAGGAAAGAAAGGGCTTGCTCAAAGCGTATTTTCGAACAGGCCATCGCCTGAGAGGAGCCTCCTTCATCGGCGATTACCACTTCGGGAGACCACCTGTTGCCGGCCGAACCGGCGACGTGGTTAGAAACTGGAAAGTTTCGTTTTCGGTTTACTTGCAGAAAGGAATATACATAAAAAAAAAACCACGTTTTTCGCCATGGAGCGGCGCCGTTTTCATGCCTAGATTGGATTAGTATTATTATTATACGTGTGTATATTGTATTGGGGGGGTTAGGTGATGGGGAGAGTGGCGGTGGGAGTGGCGGTTGGGGTGGCGGCGGTGGCGTGTGCGGTGGCGGGGCTGGTGGTGGGGAAGAGGTTGAGTAGAAGGAGGAAGTGGAGGAGAGTGGTGGAAGTGGTGAAGGAATTGGAGGAGTCTTGTGAGACTGCCGTGGGGAGGCTTAGGCAGGTGGTGGACGCTATGGCCGTCGAGATGCATGCTGGGTTGGCCTCTGAAGGAGGGTCCAAGCTTAAAATGTTGCTCACTTATGTCGACCGTTTGCCCAATGGGTAAATCAGTTTATCGTCGACCTGTGTTGTTCTTCATGGCAGTTTTCCATTTTGATTGTTGATTGATTGTCGGCTTGTGTGGATGTTTAAGGGAAATGAAATGATTATATGGTCTCTTAAATTCTTTTGTTGATATCCACATGCCGGCCTAATATGCTTAGTTGCTTTTTTTTGGGATGTTTACGGTGGACTGTCATGTTGCTTAGTAGTTTGGTTATTTTGGTATTCCTATTTCATTTGTTTTCCTTAGTTATGCCGGCTTTCCTCTTTCTCTCTTATTACTATTTTCTTTTCTTTTTCTTTTTGATTTTTCAGTTGGAAATGATCTATTGTTTATGCCCCCATTGGTCTTATAAAATTGTTTCGTCGTAGTTTTAAACTCTTGGTGCCATGTTTGAACAACATAGGCGTTATTTTTAGTCTCTTTGCTGTTTTCTGCTTGTTATTTTACGATTTTTTTTTTAATCTTTCTTTTGCTTCTTTCCTCCTATCATTTCCTTATTTGCGTTTACACAGGATACTGCTTCATCAGTGTGTTTTTTTTTTTGGGGGGGGGCTTAAAATAATGTAATCTACCTTTAATTTATTACTTAGTGTGCATCGTGTTGTCTGTTGCTTAGACATTTTTTATAGTTTGGAATAAATTCATGCACTATTTGCATGAATTTTTTTTTTCAGTTGTATCTTGATAAATAAGGTTTAAAGAATCTTAATGTTGGTTTCTTTTCATTTCCATTCTCAACTATGTGGGGTAGAAATGTTTGAGGGGTATTTTACTTGTGTAATCTTGGACTTCTCCCTTTCTTCTTTATCTGTATGTTTACTGAATGAAAAAGTTCAATGCCAAGAGGTTGAATCAAGAATCTGTTCAGATTTTGCTATTTGAATCTGGTCATTGTAGATGGTACAATTTTTCCTTCACTGTCATTTTACAGCCGGATCATGGATGTATTCGTAACTTCAATACTTGCTATGTCATTCATGCTTTAATGAAGGAGTCAATCTTGCAAACCACCATTTTCCTGCGAGAAGAACACGTGACCGTTGAACACTTTTGACAGCCTAACATTACTGAGTATTGGCAGGATCGTATTGGACCTGATATCAGAGCTGCTACTGTACAACTTTATTGATGCACATCTTCACCGTACATCTTCTTTTTCCTATCAAAATCAGTTTTGAGACATTTGGATGAGCTTTCAATATCAAATTCCTCCCCCACTAGGATGAGCTAGAGCATTACCTTAAATTTCATTTGCATTTTTCTTAGGACCATTTGCTGGCTTTTTTTTTTTTTTTGGTGAAATTATGCACTACGTATTTCTATTTTTTTTAAGGTGTGCCTGTAAATTGATTTTTAATGTTGTTGTCAGGAGTGAGATAGGAACTTATTATGCTCTAGATCTTGGGGGTACTAATTTTAGGGTCTTGCGGGTTCAGCTAGGAGGTAGAACGTCCTCAATCTTGTCACAAGATGTGGAATGGCATCCAATTCCTCAGCACTTGATGAGGAGCACAAGTGAGGTGACCAAGATAAAATTTCAAAAGTTTGGCTGTAATTTTGGCATGCTTAAATAAAGAAATGTGTATATTCAGAATTTAATATATGCTCTTGCCTGTAGGATCTATTTGACTTTATTGCTTCAACATTAAAGCAGTTTGTTGATGAAGAAGAAAATGTTTCTGAGCTATCTGCAGCTAGATCCAGGGAACTAGGTTTTACTTTCTCTTTTCCGGTGAAACAACTGTCTATTCGTTCAGGGATCCTTGTCAGATGGACCAAAGGACTCACTACTGAAGGCATGGTTGGTGTGAAATTCTCTGCTTTTAATAATGCTGCAGGGTCTTTAAAATCTTTCTTGTAAAGTGCAGCTGCATAATTGTTTAAACCACATCTTGCAATCGTGTCTCTGTGTCAAGTTTATGTATTCTATGCCATTTTCAAATGGCTGTGCAAGCTATATTGCAGTGTGTAGACAAGAACAATCTATACTTTTCTGGGCCATATTGTGATATTTAGGGGAGACAAGCCAGTTAACCTCATACAGAAACAAGCTTAGTAATTGATCTAGAAGCTTTTTGCAATATGGAGCGAGTGTTAAAAATAAGGTCAGCTGTCTGTTGACTTAATTTGCAAATGGTTGTAGGTTGGAAGTGAGATTGTTGGATCCTTACAGGAGGCACTGAACAAGAAGGGTTTAGATATTCAGGTTGTTGCATTGGTAAGTGCTCCATTATTGTCCTCAAGCAATTGCTGCACTAGGATAAATGGAAGTGAATTCCTTGTCAGATTTGTTTGTTAATATAATCCTTTAGGATTTTCTTTGCACGTCATGCAGTTACATGGATTTTCTTAAATGAGCATTTACATGCTTTGTATTATTTGCTTCAAAATAACAGTTGTAATTTGGATGTCATTTTTGTTTTCAAACTTATATTCCTATTAGACAATTGTAGGAAAACTGTTCTTGACACAAGTATTTATTTTCTATACTTTGGAAGAGAGTTCAATATTTTTAAGTTCTTTGGTGTCTCTTGTATTATATGTGGCACATTGACATGTTATTCACTATTACTTTTCATCATTTATGTAAGTATTGCAGTCCATCTACCCAAGCCATAAGATGGAGCAAAAAAGGTCACACATGCACATAAGGGCGCACACCACAGAAAGAGAAGGGACAGAAAAGATATTTTTTTTGGGGGGGGGGGGGGGGGGGGGGAGGGGGAGGGTTTAGGGTTTGTGTGTCAGCTTTACCGTTACCCTTTTTTTCTTCTGTGTATAAATAATGCTTTTCTCACTGTGTCTCATAGAATAAGAATAGACATAAATTACTATCAATCTTTCAACCAGGTAAATGATACTGTGGGGACATTGGCTCTTGGACATTACCATGATGGTGATGCTGTTGCTGCAGCAATATTTGGAACGGGTACTAATGCTTGCTATTTTGAGCGAGCAGATGCTATTATAAAATGTCAAGGACTTCTTATGTCTTCTGGAGGCATGGTATTCTTTATTGTCTCATTGAGACATTTTCTCATGCTACCTCTTAAAAAAATAATAAAATATTTGGCTGCTTGCTTGTTTTGCTCACATTTTTCCATTCTCCTATTTAATTAGGTCGTCAACATGGAATGGGAAAGTTTCTGGTCATCACATTTGCCAAGAACTTCTTATGACATTGATTTGGATGCTGAAAGTCATAATCCAAATGATCAAGTGTGTAGTAGTTGCTTGTGTTTTTGTAATGTCTTAAAAGGAACAACCTTAATGATTGCTGGACTTGGCTGCAGGGTTTTGAGAAGATGATATCAGGAATGTATCTAGGTGAGATTGCAAGGAGAGTAATTCTCAGAATGTCACAGGAGGCTGATATCTTTGCACCTGTACCATCCAAATTATCAACACCCTTTAGTTTGCAGTACGTATCCTCATTGTACTCTTTCTCTCTGCTGCATGCTTGTGTGTGTGTTTGTCTTTTCTTGTGTATGTTTACAACGTGCATATGCAATGGCATATTTGCTTAATATCTCAATTTATTGAATTTACTCTGAATGAAGTAAAATTGCTAAGTTGTTCCCTACCCAGGACTTGATCTTTCTTCTTAATCTACAAATCTTGATTAATTCATAGATGAATATGGCAAATTAGTTTTACCGGCACAAGGCATTTCATGTTTACACACTGTCATGTCCTCACAATGACAAGACTTCTTGTAGTTTGCAAGTATACTCTGCTAGTGTATAATGACTGATTTTTAATATTCAATGCACGAGGATGCCAATATTGGACATATTTTCATAGTTTTCCTTATCATACTCCAGAACACCTTTGATGGCTGCAATGCACGAGGATGACACTCCTGATCTGAAGGAAGTAGCCAGGATATTAAAAGAAACTCTGGAGGTGGATGATTTAGACACACCTGCTCTACTTTTGTTTGTTACAAGACTGCAAAAGGTTACTTATTTTGTTTCTATTTTCGAATGGTGTAATTTGTGGTGTGACTGCCTGTTACAGATTCAAGAAGTCCCCTTGAAGTTCAGAAAGCTTGTTGTAAGAGTATGTGATGTTGTAACCCACAGGGCTGCTAGATTGGCCGCTGCTGGCATTGTGGGGATCTTGAAGAAGATTGGCCGGGATGGGAGTGGAGGCATTACAGGTGGAAGAAGTAGGGGGGACTTGAAAATGAGAAGAACGGTTGTGGCGATGGAAGGGAGTCTGTATACCAAGTATTCAATGTTTAGCGAATACTTGCATGAAGCCGTGAATGAAATCCTGGGTGAAGAAGTCGCTCAACATGTCATCCTTAAGGTTGCAGAAGATGGATCAGGTGTTGGAGCAGCCCTTATCGCTGCATCCTGCTCTTCCCACAATGTGGATACCGTACAGTTACCATAAGAATATATATAATGTCACTTATGTATACATATATCTCATGTAAATGTAGAGAATTCTTTTCAATGCCGATGTACATGAAAAAAAGGGGTTTTTCTCAAAGATGATTGTAATTAAATGTTCGTTAATATATATATATATTTATTCCTTCTTCCCCCTTCTTAAGTTCAGTTACACCATCGATTCGCCTCTCTGGCCTTGGCGTCACAGCCTTAGCCATAGGCATTGGTTGGTTGTCTCTCCCGTATCCCTTCACAACCATTGACTTGTAAATTAATCTCTTGCACATTCGGCCTCACTCTCAGACCATGCACGGCAGTTCCCCCCCCCCCCCCACCCCCTCTCACTGCAAGTGCTTACAAGCTGCAATCTTCTTGGAAGTTGGCCTAGTAGCCAACTACGTTAACAAGGTTACCGCTTCAATAATCACACCATTCTTGGCCTGGTGGACACTTCATTTACACTGAAGGTGAAGAATGATGGAAGGGGAGACCTCTCTTTTGAACCATGCCTGCGCGGGATTACTACGTAGCCACCGCCTTACACATTTTGACGTGTTTCGGCTATCAAAGGAGCACCTAGTTTGTGCCAAACGAAGAAAGATTCACCATTTGACACAGAAATGAGTAAAGTCATATTGTTTTATAATGCTGCAATATGATTTTTTTTTTTTTTTGTGAATTGTCTTTGTTTATTTACTATTTTTGTTAATTTGTTTTCTTTGTAAAAAAAAAAAAAAACCATTGTCTTGTGGCCATACAAAAGGATTAAGCATCGCATACTGAATTAAAGCGTCTTAGGAACCACCAAAAGATGCAGACTTCCCTATTTTGATTTTTAAGTTAAATGAAAAATAAAAGACAGGTCGGTTGCTAAAAAAAAATTGTCAATTACTAAGAACATTAAGGCAGACATGTCGGTGCGCCCATACATGCACAAAGTGAAAAGAACTGCGGAACCCTCGGGTTGGATAGCCAACCGAGAGCTGATATCTCCTTTTGACTCCCGACAACCACTCCGTCTCAATGGCGACCGACGGCAAGCCAAAGTCTTCCTCCGCCGCTGCCACTCCCAACAAGAGCAAAAAGAGGAAGCAACGATATCTCCCTTACAATGTATCCATTTCGCTCTCTTTCTCTATGTGTCTTAAATCACTAGCCTCTTATTGTATTCCCCCCTCCCTCTTTTTATTGCAGAAACCAGCGAAGAAGAAGGGTTCTTATCCATTAGGCCCGGGAGTGGAAGGCTTCTTTATTACTTGTGATGGTGGTCGAGAGCGCCAAGCCGGTTTTGAGGCCATCAATGTTATAGACTCTGTATGTTCTTCTAAAATTAATCTTTCTGCTTTGTAGTTCATGCCTTAAAGTTTCCATTTTTAAGACCTTTTTTGGTATTTGATTGCTGATTCCATATCTGGGTATTCGTTTTTCTTGCCAAGTTCATTTATTTCTGAGTCGAATTGCTTGTAATATATCAAAAATTGTATAAATATCGGTGCTTTTGTAGTGGGTTCCTGATTTCTGTTTCAAACTAGTGACTGCCAAATGATCAGAATTACTTGCATCCCTCTTGCCAATTTATGTTTTGTTGTCCCATTTCCATGTATTGGCTGAAGGCATCTTGGTTTCTTATTCAACTTTCCATCAGGTTTTTTTTAGAGTCACTTGCTCAATGGGATCCTCCCTCTTTCTTCTACTTCTCTACCGGGGATTCCATGGATTGGATGCCAGTTGCCTTGGTGCCAAATAAACTTGGAGAGTTTCATTAAGGCATACACGTTGATGTACTCAGTTTTATAGAGGTTTAGAGTTTTAAAACCATGTCCGGGTGGTCTAGAAAGAAATCTGTACAGCTTTGAGTATCTTAACTTGGTCATACTTATGGATTTTCAGTGTTTACAATTTTTCCATTGAAATGGTGTCACATTAAAGGAATATTATAGGGGAAGAAAAGAGGGGGAAAAAGAGGATGAAGTTATTATAACTAAAGTAGCAAAGGTGTAATTAAACTATAAACTGACAAAAAAGGGAACAAGACAGGAGGCTGTTTGATTCACTTTAACAGTGATGCCAATTAGTCTATGGGACCAAGGAGGTCAACTATGTTATATGTGGTTACCTGGTTTGTTCTGCCTTGCAGTTTTTTGAGGAGCTAGTCCATGGAAAGGATGCAAGTGTGAAGATTTCACAGTTGCCTGATAAACCTTTGAACAAGAAGATTAAGTTCACATATTCTGATGATGACAAAGAAGAAGAAGAAGAAGAAGAAGAAGATGATGATGATGAAAACAGTGATTCTAGTGAGGAGGATGGGGAGAAGGAAAATGAGGACGGTAAAGAGGAGAATACATCTGAAACTTGTCAAATCAATGATGCTGAAAAGAAAATTTCAAATGAAAATTCATGTTCTTCTAAGGTGGATAATGCATGCCCTGGCAATCAAATAGAAGAAAGGATTAACGACACTGAGGAGAATGATAAAAGTGAAGAAAATCAATCAAATGAATCTGAGGAGCCACCAGTAAAGAAGCAATGCATAGAAGTGCCCTCTGCAAAATGTGGAGTCCAACAAAAAGTGCAGGAGAAATCAATTGATAAGCTTATTGAAGATGAACTCAAAGAACTTGGAGATAAGAAAAAGGTGAGTAGTACTGTTCCTACCTCTGGATAGCAATTTATAATTATATTCCCAAGTCTCATGGCCTTAACATGACAAGGGCAGAAGCTGATTTTGTGACCAAAGTTGTCTAGCTTGTTCTGCTTTCTCCTGGTTTTTGGCTGTCTAAAGATGCTTCTATTTCCCTCTATTGTTTCTGTATCTATTGTCATTATTGATTTCAAGATATTTTTGTCTGATTTTAGACCTATTTAAATCTCTCTCATAGAGATTATCACTAAAGATAAGGGTTGTACTTGCTTTCACTATTGGTTCTATGTTTGATCATATGATTATAATTTATTTTATTGTTTATATATTCTATTCAATTCAAACAGAGGCGCTTTATCAACCTCGATTCAGGTTGTAATGGTGTCATCTTTGTTCAAATGCACAAGAGAGATGGAGACCCTTGCCCCAAGGATATTGCACAGTATATGATGACATCTGCTGTGGCAACGAGGAAACACATGTCAAGGTTTGTAAATTGCTGATGTGTTAGTTGAAATAAATGAAAAGTGCTGTAGCTTCCAGCCAATGAGATTTCCCTTCATGTTAATGCTACGAGTTGTGGGTTGTCAATGCCATTCCATAGGGCTGTGGCTTGCTTTTGAGCATGGTTCTATGAGCGTGGTTTGCACCAGTCTAAATATATAAATGTATTTTCATATTCAGGTTCATCTTGAGGGTGTTACCAATTGAAGTTGCATGCTATGCGTCGGAAGAGGAAGTTGCAAGGGCAATTGCACCAGTTGTAACAAGATATTTTCCTGTGGATGCTCGAGACCCACATAAGGTTCTGCATTATCTGTTTCATTTCTTTTTTAAGCTGGGCTTGTATTACTTTATTAATTGTAGAGTCTTATAATGTGCTCGAGAAAACCTGGTTTCACCTTACTTTAGATTAATTAAAAAAGAAAAAGAATTCTCTATGCATCTATGATGTTGCAATGCCAATTGAAGTCTGATAGCTATTTGCTTTGCAGTTTGCAGTAATGTATGAGGCCCGTGCAAATACTGGTATAGACAGGATGAAAATTATAAATGTTGTCGCAAAATCGGTCCCTGGACCTCATAAAGTTGATCTTAGCAATCCCGACAAAACTATTGTAGTCGAAATTGTCAAGGTACTTAACTTCTCTCTTGAAAGTCTTGTGTCATTCAGATGTTTGCCCCAAAAGCTTAAAATTGACTGCAATAATTTAAATTTCTGTTCCTTATTGCTTTTTCAGACTGTGTGCTTGATCGGAGTTGTTGAAAAGTATAAGGAATTGGCCAAGTACAACCTAAGGCAGCTGACATCACCAAAACCATAGCAAGCTTTTACATTTTTTGCTGACAATGCTGCGTACTTTAGATCTGTTAATGTGAAACCCGCTTTTAATCTGAAATTTTGAGGGTAGTACAATAAGAACAAGTATCTACTTATGAATTAATAATTTACAAATATTGTCCTTGCTATATTTGCTTACAAACCAGTGTTTCCTTTTCTTCTGTGTATCATTTTCTTTTCTGCTACTTGGTAGTTTCTGCATTTGGGGGTCGTTTATAACTCGGTTTTGCCCTTTAGCTCAACAGAGGACTTAGTTCAGAACCAGGACTGCAAGTGAATGACGTTCTCTTCGAGCATGAATTTTGGACGAAAACTGTGCTTAGGTGGTCTCATTGTTTTTATCTTTGACTGTCGAATTAGCGATGTAGGATCTGACGACATTATCTTAACTGCAATAAACCAGCCAATCATTTTAACTGCATTAATCCAGCAATGAAGGCAGAGAGCCCTGATCCGGGCTTGGCTGAGGGTACTCATCTCAGCATTATCTCTGGAAATGGGAAAGGAATACAAAGATATGCACTGGAAAAAAACTTGAAAGGGTCCAATAAATAGGCACAGGCAGTATTGTATTGAAATAAGAAACAGACAATGGGAAACAAGGAACATAAAAAGAAAACGACAAAAAAAAAAAAAAAAAGAAGTCATGTTGGCTACACAAGCCGTCCCACCTCTTCTGTTTCGGTAAGGCAAGAGGCAAGCGATTTTGCATAAAGCTATGCAGTTGAAGCAGCGATCTCTTTGTCAAAAGCTATCATGCACTTGGAGGCTTGTACAGTTTCCCCACCATCTTCTTGTATTCTGCAAGACAAAGAAGGGTGTACGATGTTTTAGAAGCGGATCACAAAAGGAATCATCCTAAATTTGAGAAACTGCCGTAGAATTTTTTTTAGCAGTATTCACCTTCTTGTTTGCTCCAAAGTTGTGCTGCCTGGGTGTTTAAAGGCGAGCTTATGTTCGGCTCTGGAAATCGCACAAAGAGTATGACAAATCAAGCCACCGAAAATTCGCAAAATATATGTCCACACTCGAATATCCAAAAAGAAGAGAAGACTTGCCTCCAAGCAGACTCTGGATAGAGAGTAGAATTATTCTAACATCGTATGCAGATGACCATTTATCCTACATTAAAAAAAAAAAAACAAAGTCAGACACACCCGAAAGATCTTTTTAGTTTAAAGATGGATGTAAGGTAAAACATCACAATTTCTCGTAACACCTGAAGAATATCCAGGCAAATGTTGCCATAGACGTCCACATTGGGATGGAAGCAGCTGGTCTCAAACTTGACCTTTGGTGGCTTGAATGGATAGTCATTTGAGAAAGAAAGGGATAGCTTGTATTCTGTTCCTTCAAAGACCGTGTCTTTGCTTCCGACAATTGTTCCTTTCCAGCAGAATAAGTTTTCTTCCTCTGGAAATGCAGATATCCCAGTTTCTCCACTCATCTGTAAATTGAAATATCACAGAGTCAACAAGTTTAATTACAATTTGGTTGGGTGGAAATATCAAGTTGAGAATATATATATATATACATATCGATTAGGTTCCTAATGGTCTTTGGCCCCAAAGAGAGATAATGAAACTGCTAAAAAGAAAAAAAAAA